>CAKAJR010000013.1:0-24980 GCA_916614155.1 Mesoligia furuncula
GCGCGACTGGGTTAGGTTAGGTTAGGTTAGGTTAGGTTAACGCTGCTTCCCAATCTGGGGGGCCCGAGCGCCGCCTGTAGGCGGCTCTACGTGGGGATCGTGCGATCGATGGCCCTGTATGGGGCCCCGATCTGGGCGACTGACCTGACGGCCGGCAGCATCGCAGTCCTGCGGAAGCCGCAGAGAGCGATGGCCGTCAGAGTCGTCCGCGGATATCGCACGATCTCCTACGAGGCGGCTTGCGTACTGGCTGGATCCCCGCCCTGGGACCTGGAGGCGAAAGTGCTCGCGTCGCTGTACCGGTGGCGCGAGGAAGCGCGGGCGCGAGGCGAGGGGCTGATGCAGCGCCATATGGAGCTGCGTCGGTCTCAGCTTCGCGAGGTCCTGGTGGCGGAATGGCGGGACAGGCTCTCACGCCCTACCGCCGGCCTCAGCACTATCGAGGCGGTCCGGCCAGTACTCGAGCCCTGGCTCGGGAGGAGGCACGGCTCCCTGTCGTTTCGGGTGACGCAGGTACTTTCGGGGCATGGTTGCTTCGGGAAGTACCTGTGTCGCATAAACAGGGAGCCGGACGCCCGGTGTCACCACTGCGTCGACTGCCGGGAGGACACGGCGTGGCATACGCTGGCAGAGTGTGCCGCTTGGGAGGAGCCGCGCCGTGCCCTCATCACAGAAGTAGGCAGTGACCTGTCGCTGCCGGCCGTGGTCGAGTCGATGGTCGGCAGCGAAGAGTCCTGGGACGCGGTGGTTTCCTTTTGCGAAACGGTCATGTCGCAGAAGGAGGCTGCGGAAAGGGAGAGGGAGATCTCGTCCACTCACCCTGCCCGCAGCAGGCGCACCGGGCGTCGGCGGAGGGCGGACAACGCCCTCTTCCAGCCCCCCTAAATGGGTCCAGGGGCGACGGACTCGGGGACGTCCGCCGCCCCCCACACATCAGGACCCGAGGTGGCGGCGCGTAGTGTTCCACGCGCGCCCCTCTTAGACGTCACGGGGGGAGTCAAACACCTCACTCCCCCCCCTGACCCGACGAGGCCCGCAGTGGCGGGCCGGCACCAGCCGGGGGTTGCGGAAGGATCGAACGTTCCCGCGACCCCTGGCGCAGGTGTGAGATGGAACACCGGGGTGGTTTTTAGTCAGTAAGAGTCTGACAGACCCCGTCGCCCGCCCCAGGGCGGCGGACATCCATGAGGATTTTCCACCCCGGAACAAAAAAAAAAAAAAAAAAAAAAAGGTTAGGTTAGGTTCCCCCCCGGTGGGTTCCCGCATTGTCGAGGCGGGGGGGCTCAGTAGCCGTGGCTTGGACACCCACGGTGAAGCGAAGAGGAACCCGAGGAGGGGCCGCTCGTCAGGGCTTTTGCCTGTAAGCCGACGACGTAGCGGCCAACGAGTAGGTTGCGGTGCCGCTTCGGCGACATCGCAACTGAGGCGGGCCGCGATGTCATATTGGAGGCATCGCGGCTGAGGGTTGGAGGCCGCGGCGGGAGAGGAGTGCCGGTATTGCGGTGAGCCGCTCTCCCTACCTTCCGCGGCCTTGACGGGGTCGCCACCGTTCGATGGCGGACGCGGTGGGGCCGCAGGGGAGGAGGAGTGTCGGTATGTCGCTGGCCGCTCTCCCTATCCTCTGCGGCCGAAAATTGGCAGGTGGCGGGGCCAATGACCTGACCCGTCGCAGGGGGACCAAGGGTGCCCAGACACGGGGTCGTCTGGCGCCCATGTGCTGGTTGGGTCCCTGGGGTGGTCACGGCGTGCTGTGTGTTCTGGTGCGCCGGTGATAGGGAATACTCCCCGGAGGAGGGTCCGGTAACGGACAGCCGCGGCGGGTTCACGGATGAGCGCTAACGCGTGCCCGTGTTCCCGCCGTAAGCGGCAGAGGAGGACACCGTGGAGTTTTAGTGGGTTAGAGTCCCACATAACTGCACTACCTCCCCGTGGTAGTGCAGAATGCATGAGCATTTCTCCACGTTAAAAAAAAAAAAAAAAAAAAAAAAAAAAAAAAAAAAAAAGGTTTTGTTTGGGTTTTTTTTTTTTTTTTTTTTTTTGTTTTGGCAGGAGTGGGAAATCCTCATGGACACCCAGACTGTCTCACTGGTGAGGCAGTCTGGGTAGTGCCGGACTCTTACCGGCTAAAACCACACTCCTGCCTTTCTAAGTGTCCCCCTGACATAGTCAGAGACCTTTTTAAAATTTTGTTTTAATTTGTAAATTGCGTACTATATTTTGATTTTACTACATTTTTAATGTAGTTGTAGCTATTTTCATTTTAAATATATGTTTTATTTATTTTTCTATAATTTCTTACTTTGATATTTTCTGTTTTGAGTTACCTTCTTATGTGTTCTATGCTTTTTCTGTATATACGTTTATATATTAAAAGCATAGCTTTATGTTTCCTTATTTCTTTTTATTACTTTTGTGGCTATTGTTGTGCAGTATTCTAATAAAATTACTCTAAGTTTTTTGTCTGTCATGATTTTACTAATATTATTTCTATTTATTTCCATCTCTAACTCCATCTCCGCATGTAATCTATGTGTTCCGAACGCAGGGCATTCCGTCAAAATGTGTGGGACTGTTTCCAGAGCATCTGGTTCACAGATGCACGATGGGCTTCCTTTACGCTTAAAGCGATGCAGGTACTCGGAAAACCCACCGTGCCCAGTCAGGATTTGTGTAAGCACTCCGGTCGGCTTCACCTTGCTTACAATTCTGTAGGCATCTATCGCGTCCGGGAGAAACATTTTCGTGACGGAGGCTGTTTCGCCATTTTTGTATCTCCGGTTCCATTCGTCGAGCGACCCCATACGGATTTGCCGCTTGACGAATGAAACCGGGCAGCGGTCATAGTCCGGCTTCTTTTTCGATTTGAGCGCAGCTTCTTTCGCAAGGTAGTCTGCGCGTTCGTTGCCTTGCAACCCAGCGTGAGCCTTTACCCAGAACAAGGAAACATCTTTGCTCTGGGATAAAGCCGCTCCCACGTTTGCTCTTGCTTCCACAGCCAGGGCGTGGAGGGAACCTTGGTTTGTGACTGTTTGAAGTGCAGCCTTTGAGTCACTATAGATTCCGAAGGTTCCCTCTTTGCGCTTGAGGATTTCCCTCGTGGCTACGCATATGGCCAGGAGTTCCGCCTGGTAGACCGTGCAGCATGACGGCAAGCTAAGCTTCATGGACTTGATCTCGGCCTCACCGTCCCACAGCGATAATGCTGCTCCGACCTTGCCCTCAAGCTTGCTGCCGTCTGTGAAAAATCGTACCTCCTGGTTGTTGTGGGTGTCAACCAGGGTCTGGTCCTCCAGACTCACGAACCCCATGGCCATATGTTTTGCCGGATGTGGAGTCTCTGCAAATGCCACCACACGCTCCACCTCCCTGCCCGCAAGGGCTGGCTGGGGTACTCCCCTCTTTGCCTCATACAGAGCGGCTGCCTCCTGTATTCGCAGGTCGAGTGGTAGTATCCCAGCCAGCACCAGGGACGCGTTCAGCGAGACGGTGCGGTAGGATTTGCAGAGTTTTTGGGCGAATCCTCGCTGGAGCGTGTTGAGCATTTTCTGCACCCCGATCTTCTTGGTTGCCGGCGCCCAAGCACTCGCCGCGTACATCACTACCGGCTCCACCGCCGCCGTGTATATGGTACGGATGACCTCCGGGTGCAGACCCCAGCTCACTTTGGCCGCTCTCGACAACTGCTTATATATGTTTGCAGCTTTCCTGCACACGTTGGCGGCGTGGGTGTTGAAAGTGAGCTGGTGGTCTACCGTGAGCCCCAGTATTTTTATTTCCTTTGACATGCCAATGTCAACCCCGCCCATGCTCAGGAGTGGGACATCGTACTTTAACTTCCTGGTTACTACCATCGCGCAGGTTTTGTGTGGCGCAAACTTCAGTTTATTTCGGATGCCCCACTTCCGAACATACTCGAGGGCGGCATTGGCATGCCCCTGAACCTCCAATCCTGTGTCACCGTCAAAGATCATCACCACGTCGTCGGCAAAAGCCTGGCAGTGATGCCCCCGCTCTTCCAGCCCCTTAAGCAATGGGTCCAACACTAAGTTCCAAAGGATCGGACCGCCTATTGATCCCTGGACGCAACCTTTGCTCGTATTCCTGTGGCACTCTGCTCCGGCGTACCTAACTCGGACACTCCTGTCAGCCAGGTAGCTGTCCAGCATCCGTCTGAGATTCACCGGGCACCTTTCCTCAGCCAGTCTGGTCCTGATTGCCGGCCACCATGCGCTGTCGAAGGCTCCCTCTATGTCAAGCGATACAACAGTGATCAGCTTCTTTTGGTTCAGCTTTGTTTTGATATGTTGTATCATGGCGTAGAGGGAGTCCTCGGTGCTCTTCTGGGGCATGAAGCCAAACTGACGAGTACTCAACCGCGGGATCAGATGCCACTTCAGCCTTGCTACCAACATTTTTTCGAGCATTTTACCCAGGACTGGTAGGAGGCCGATCGGTCTGTAGGACTTTGGGGTGTTGTAACAGTCCTTTCCCGGCTTCCTCAGAATTACCACTGTAGCCACTTTCCAGGCTCCGGGGAAGTGGCCCCGCTCGAGGCACTTGTTGGCCAGCGCAAGGAACATCTCCGGGTCCCGGAAAATGGCTTGGGCACAGATGTCGGCTGTGAGACCATCCGCCCCGGGTGCCTTCTTCGGGTTGAAACTTTCCACCGCGGTTTTCAGCTCCTGAAGTGTAAACGGTGGGTCATGGTGTTCATCATGCGTCCACTCGTTTACACGACTGGCCGCTTCTCGCGTCCGACGGTGGTCATCGTTGTCTTCCTCTTTCAGGTCCTCGGGGTAGAAGGTCTCCGCTAGCAGTAAAGCCGAATCCTCACCATCGAGTGGCTCCCCATCTTTCAACAAAGGTAAGTCCTCGTGTCTTGTTGCTGTCCGTCCTATAACCCTGTAGATGCCCTCCCAAACTCCTTCCTTATCCTGTTTTTCACAGAACTCCTTCCAACTAGAAGTCTGTGCCCTTTTTGCTTGTAACTCATAATTTTCTTTTGCTTGCAGGTACTCCCCGACGACCACTGCCCTCCGGACCGGGGCGGCGCATCGTATGCGGCGTCTCTTGGTGTTGACCTCATTCAGCATATCTGCAAGCTCATTGGACCACCACGGTATCGTAAGAGTGTCATTATTATTTAATTTAGCCAGTGTTTCTTCACATGATTTGGTTATGGTATCTATATATTTATTAACGCTATTTTCTAAATCCTTATTGTTACTAATTTTATTAATTTCTGCTGTATTAAGTTTGCTATCTGCTTTTAATTGGGCCAATTTCTCATGAAATTGGCTCCAATTTGCTTTCTTAGTGTTAAAAATTCTAGTGGTTCTTTTTATATTTATCCCTTTTGCTTTTTTAAGATTTATTTTGAATACGATACCGTTATGGTCCGAGCTTGTGATGCCTTCCTCAACCTTCCAGTCTTCCACCAAGTCCAGCATGTCCGCTGAGCAGGCTGTTATGTCAACGCAGCTGGTGTACGACTTGCCACCCCTGATGGTGTCGAAAGTTGGCGTGTTGCCGACGTTGAGTACCTGCAAGCCCGTTTCGTCGAGTATGCCCGACATATCCTCGCCTCTGCTGTCCACAACTAAACTACCCCACCAGGTGCTCTTGGCGTTTGCGTCGCCTCCTATTATAATTTTTGTAGGGCCCATTTCCTCGCGAATCTGCAGAAGCTGCTCCAGGTAAGGTTGTATGGGCTGATCAGGTTCAAAGTAGAAGGAGACTACGGCGATTTCCCAGGCGCTGGTTCGGATCCTCACCACCGTGATGTTATTGGTGGTGAGTTTTGGACACTGTGCAACGTCAAGGTCTTTGTCGAAGACGACTATTGCCGCCTTCACAGTTCCACTTCCTTGTTCCGCGCACTGGTAGATTCTCGCTCCTCGGTAGTCTCGCATCCTTTTAACCGCACCCACATATGGCTCCTGGAGCAGTGCAAAAGCGTACTTTCGCTCACTTGCCGCTACCATGAGCTCCTGGGTCGCAAGGTTTTTCCTCTGCAGATTCGCTTGGATTACCTGGTAGGCACCTGGGTGGGTTCGGGTCTCACTGCCTGGGATCATGTTTCCTGGGATCGCTGGTGCCACCTTAGCAATACGCCACCGACAGGCGCGCTAAAGCATCCCATTTTACGCGCATTGGGCACTCATTGGCAAAGGCGTTGTGGTCTGTTTTTTCCATTTTTGCCAACAGGCAGTTGTGACACTTTGGCACTTCCTCTGCCAGCCGTGACGGGCATTCAGCTCGCAAGTGGGGGTCGCCGCAGTGGATGCAGAGGTCTGCGGGCTGCGTGCACAGTTTTCGGCTATGGCCAAAGCGCAGACAGCGAGTGCACTGCACCAGTGGTGATTGATCCAGCACGCGCACCCGCTGCAAGTCGATGTGCACTCGACCCGCCATCGTCAGCCTCTGCCACACCGTAGGGGACACCTGCATGATGATGTGGCACATATGGGGGTTCCTCGTCCTGCGACGGTACTTCACCCCCAGCCTCAGATCCTCCGCAGGTATGTCCCCGATCAGGTGGGCGTTCTGACGTTGCAGAGCTTGTGAGACCTCCACATCCGTGTGGCAGGAGAGAACGTCCTTGATAATTACTAACGGATCTTTATTCTTCATCTCTTCTACCACTAGGTTCCCCGCTTTTCTTATCCTGTCCGTCACTTTGGTCAGCTCCTCTCTAGTTTTAAACCCCACGACCACCTTTTGGTCCCTTGCCTTTCGCAGCCGCTCCACTCTAGTGCCTTCGTTCCTGGCGTCGACCGCCGTCCTGAGCTTCTCAATAACCTCTTCACCGGTGTCCTGTTCATTGACGGATGATACGACCACCGAGTGAAGAGGCTCTTGAATGTGCTGCTTCAGGCCGGCGGCCATTTCCGCGAAGGTTGGGCCCTGACCTGCTACGTAGCGAGGGGCCTGTTGAAGACGCTCCGACAGAGCCCGTGTGTGCTGTTGGCATTCCTCCAACGCCTGGTTATGCTGTTGGAGGTTCGCCATGAGCTGCTTCATGAGCTCTGTCGGTTCGTCTGTAGTTGGCCTTAGGTCATTTTGGGCCTTTTCGGGTTCGGCTGCCCCCACAGTTCCTTTTCCTCTCTCTAATTCCGCTTCCTTCACCAGCTGATACAGTCTTTCGACCGCTTTTGTTATTTCATCCTTTATTTCCTTTTTCAGGTTCCGGGAACTTATTAGCTGGATCTTGGCTTTCGAGAGACAGGCCTTTGCCTCCGTGGTCCTATTTATGTACTTCACGGGTTGCGCTTCCTGTGGTGAGCTCTCCTGGGACCCCTCCGGTTGCATTGGTCGTTCCGACTTGCTCAGAGTTGCTTTTGGCTTCAGTTTTGGGGGAGTTGTTAGTGGGGCCTTCTTCGGCGGTGTTGGAGTTTTGAGAGGCTGCCCAGACCTCAGTCCATCAGCCTCCAACTCCCCAACACCACGCCTAACTGATGGGCCAGCCTGTGTGAGTTGAGGCCTTCCCGCGTCTGAGCTCTCCTCTACGACCCTTGGCTTGCTCACCGGTGTCCTTATACCAAACATTTTGGACTGCGGAGCTTTTAAGTTAACAGGGGACACTTGTTTCTGTTACTGAATCCCTGTACAGGGGGGATCGGTAACAGGTAAAATAGCTTGTAAATTGCGAGCCCTGTAAATAGACTCGGTCAGATAAATTAAAATTGTCAAAATGCCTTCGAGGGGCAGTAATAATCTTTAAAAACCGTTTACTTCCCCAGCGTCGTAATATAAAAGGTGATTATGTAACCGGAAGAGTAAAAAACACAAACTAATTTTTTCGTCAAAACTGGAAAGTCTACCTGCCTAGTGACGAATGGGAGGAATTTCTATGTGAGCTAGGCGCACGTGCGAGGTGTCAAAAGACGCGTCTCGGCGCGGGCCAGCGATGTATGAGGTTTTCAGAATTTACGCTGAACAAAAATTTTGAAAAATGCTGAAAAAAAATTTTTTGAATTTCTATGTGAGCTAGGCGCACGTGCGAGGTGTCAAAAGACGCGTCTCGGCGCGGGCCAGCGATGTATGAGGTTTTCAGAATTTACGCTGAACAAAAATTTTGAAAAATGCTGAAAAAACGTGTTTTTCGACCAAAATGTATGTAAAAGCCGGAATAGCACCACCAAACGTGACTCAAGCTAGCGGAACGCGCGCCGGAGTGCAGGTAAGGCAGGTAAGTAACGATTAAAACTGTAAGGAACGTAGGTTAGGTTGTAAATTTTGAAATGAAAATTTTTAACGGGAATTTTTGCTGAAAATTTTGCAAAGTCAATAACCGAGAAGTGTTTTTCGCGGTTTTGTCAATTTTCACTAGTGGGAAAGTTAGACGGAGCCTAAAAACGATTTATTGTGCTGAAAACAGCTTCAAATTGCGTCACCGGGATGCAAAGTTATTGTGGTTTGGTTAATTTGTACTATCCTATAGGTGGATTTCGTTAATTAGTGAAAATAGCTAGTACCAAAAGTTTTTGAATTTCTATGTGAGCTAGGCGCACGTGCGAGGTGTCAAAAGACGCGTCTCGGCGCGGGCCAGCGATGTATGAGGTTTTCAGAATTTACGCTGAACAAAAATTTTGAAAAATGCTGAAAAAAATTTTTTTGAATTTCTATGTGAGCTAGGCGCACGTGCGAGGTGTCAAAAGACGCGTCTCGGCGCGGGCCAGCGATGTATGAGGTTTTCAGAATTTACGCTGAACAAAAATTTTGAAAAATGCTGAAAAAACGTGTTTTTCGACCAAAATGTATGTAAAAACCCGGAATAGCACCACCAAACGTGACTCAAGCTAGCGGAACGCGCGCCGGAGTGCAGGTAAGGCAGGTAAGTAACGATTAAAACTGTAAGGAACGTAGGTTAGGTTGTAAATTTTGAAATGAAAATTTTTAACGGGAATTTTTGCTGAAAATTTTGCAAAGTCAATAACCGAGAAGTGTTTTTCGCGGTTTTGTCAATTTTCACTAGTGGGAAAGTTAGACGGAGCCTAAAAACGATTTATTGTGCTGAAAACAGCTTCAAATTGCGTCACCGGGATGCAAAGTTATTGTGGTTTGGTTAATTTGTACTATCCTATAGGTGGATTTCGTTAATTAGTGAAAATAGCTAGTACCAAAAGTTTTTGAATTTCTATGTGAGCTAGGCGCACGTGCGAGGTGTCAAAAGACGCGTCTCGGCGCGGGCCAGCGATGTATGAGGTTTTCAGAATTTACGCTGAACAAAAATTTTGAAAAATGCTGAAAAAACGTGTTTTTCGACCAAAATGTATGTAAAAACCCGGAATAGCACCACCAAACGTGACTCAAGCTAGCGGAACGCGCGCCGGAGTGCAGGTAAGGCAGGTAAGTAACGATTAAAACTGTAAGGAACGTAGGTTAGGTTGTAAATTTTGAAATGAAAATTTTTAACGGGAATTTTTGCTGAAAATTTTGCAAAGTCAATAACCGAGAAGTGTTTTTCGCGGTTTTGTCAATTTTCACTAGTGGGAAAGTTAGACGGAGCCTAAAAACGATTTATTGTGCTGAAAACAGCTTCAAATTGCGTCACCGGGATGCAAAGTTATTGTGGTTTGGTTAATTTGTACTATCCTATAGGTGGATTTCGTTAATTAGTGAAAATAGCTAGTACCAAAAGTTTTTGAATTTCTATGTGAGCTAGGCGCACGTGCGAGGAGTCAAAAGACGCGTCTCGGCGCGGGCCAGCGATGTATGAGGTTTTCAGAATTTACGCTGAACAAAAATTTTGAAAAATGCTGAAAAAACGTGTTTTTCGACCAAAATGTATGTAAAAACCCGGAATAGCACCACCAAACGTGACTCAAGCTAGCGGAACGCGCGCCGGAGTGCAGGTAAGGCAGGTAAGTAACGATTAAAACTGTAAGGAACGTAGGTTAGGTTGTAAATTTTGAAATGAAAATTTTTAACGGGAATTTTTGCTGAAAATTTTGCAAAGTCAATAACCGAGAAGTGTTTTTCGCGGTTTTGTCAATTTTCACTAGTGGGAAAGTTAGACGGAGCCTAAAAACGATTTATTGTGCTGAAAACAGCTTCAAATTGCGTCACCGGGATGCAAAGTTATTGTGGTTTGGTTAATTTGTACTATCCTATAGGTGGATTTCGTTAATTAGTGAAAATAGCTAGTACCAAAAGTTTTTGAATTTCTATGTGAGCTAGGCGCACGTGCGAGGTGTCAAAAGACGCGTCTCGGCGCGGGCCAGCGATGTATGAGGTTTTCAGAATTTACGCTGAACAAAAATTTTGAAAAATGCTGAAAAAACGTGTTTTTCGACCAAAATGTATGTAAAAACCCGGAATAGCACCACCAAACGTGACTCAAGCTAGCGGAACGCGCGCCGGAGTGCAGGTAAGGCAGGTAAGTAACGATTAAAACTGTAAGGAACGTAGGTTAGGTTGTAAATTTTGAAATGAAAATTTTTAACGGGAATTTTTGCTGAAAATTTTGCAAAGTCAATAACCGAGAAGTGTTTTTCGCGGTTTTGTCAATTTTCACTAGTGGGAAAGTTAGACGGAGCCTAAAAACGATTTATTGTGCTGAAAACAGCTTCAAATTGCGTCACCGGGATGCAAAGTTATTGTGGTTTGGTTAATTTGTACTATCCTATAGGTGGATTTCGTTAATTAGTGAAAATAGCTAGTACCAAAAGTTTTTGAATTTCTATGTGAGCTAGGCGCACGTGCGAGGTGTCAAAAGACGCGTCTCGGCGCGGGCCAGCGATGTATGAGGTTTTCAGAATTTACGCTGAACAAAAATTTTGAAAAATGCTGAAAAAACGTGTTTTTCGACCAAAATGTATGTAAAAACCCGGAATAGCACCACCAAACGTGACTCAAGCTAGCGGAACGCGCGCCGGAGTGCAGGTAAGGCAGGTAAGTAACGATTAAAACTGTAAGGAACGTAGGTTAGGTTGTAAATTTTGAAATGAAAATTTTTAACGGGAATTTTTGCTGAAAATTTTGCAAAGTCAATAACCGAGAAGTGTTTTTCGCGGTTTTGTCAATTTTCACTAGTGGGAAAGTTAGACGGAGCCTAAAAACGATTTATTGTGCTGAAAACAGCTTCAAATTGCGTCACCGGGATGCAAAGTTATTGTGGTTTGGTTAATTTGTACTATCCTATAGGTGGATTTCGTTAATTAGTGAAAATAGCTAGTACCAAAAGTTTTTGAATTTCTATGTGAGCTAGGCGCACGTGCGAGGTGTCAAAAGACGCGTCTCGGCGCGGGCCAGCGATGTATGAGGTTTTCAGAATTTACGCTGAACAAAAATTTTGAAAAATGCTGAAAAAACGTGTTTTTCGACCAAAATGTATGTAAAAACCCGGAATAGCACCACCAAACGTGACTCAAGCTAGCGGAACGCGCGCCGGAGTGCAGGTAAGGCAGGTAAGTAACGATTAAAACTGTAAGGAACGTAGGTTAGGTTGTAAATTTTGAAATGAAAATTTTTAACGGGAATTTTTGCTGAAAATTTTGCAAAGTCAATAACCGAGAAGTGTTTTTCGCGGTTTTGTCAATTTTCACTAGTGGGAAAGTTAGACGGAGCCTAAAAACGATTTATTGTGCTGAAAACAGCTTCAAATTGCGTCACCGGGATGCAAAGTTATTGTGGTTTGGTTAATTTGTACTATCCTATAGGTGGATTTCGTTAATTAGTGAAAATAGCTAGTACCAAAAGTTTTTGAATTTCTATGTGAGCTAGGCGCACGTGCGAGGTGTCAAAAGACGCGTCTCGGCGCGGGCCAGCGATGTATGAGGTTTTCAGAATTTACGCTGAACAAAAATTTTGAAAAATGCTGAAAAAACGTGTTTTTCGACCAAAATGTATGTAAAAACCCGGAATAGCACCACCAAACGTGACTCAAGCTAGCGGAACGCGCGCCGGAGTGCAGGTAAGGCAGGTAAGTAACGATTAAAACTGTAAGGAACGTAGGTTAGGTTGTAAATTTTGAAATGAAAATTTTTAACGGGAATTTTTGCTGAAAATTTTGCAAAGTCAATAACCGAGAAGTGTTTTTCGCGGTTTTGTCAATTTTCACTAGTGGGAAAGTTAGACGGAGCCTAAAAACGATTTATTGTGCTGAAAACAGCTTCAAATTGCGTCACCGGGATGCAAAGTTATTGTGGTTTGGTTAATTTGTACTATCCTATAGGTGGATTTCGTTAATTAGTGAAAATAGCTAGTACCAAAAGTTTTTGAATTTCTATGTGAGCTAGGCGCACGTGCGAGGTGTCAAAAGACGCGTCTCGGCGCGGGCCAGCGATGTATGAGGTTTTCAGAATTTACGCTGAACAAAAATTTTGAAAAATGCTGAAAAAACGTGTTTTTCGACCAAAATGTATGTAAAAACCCGGAATAGCACCACCAAACGTGACTCAAGCTAGCGGAACGCGCGCCGGAGTGCAGGTAAGGCAGGTAAGTAACGATTAAAACTGTAAGGAACGTAGGTTAGGTTGTAAATTTTGAAATGAAAATTTTTAACGGGAATTTTTGCTGAAAATTTTGCAAAGTCAATAACCGAGAAGTGTTTTTCGCGGTTTTGTCAATTTTCACTAGTGGGAAAGTTAGACGGAGCCTAAAAACGATTTATTGTGCTGAAAACAGCTTCAAATTGCGTCACCGGGATGCAAAGTTATTGTGGTTTGGTTAATTTGTACTATCCTATAGGTGGATTTCGTTAATTAGTGAAAATAGCTAGTACCAAAAGTTTTTGAATTTCTATGTGAGCTAGGCGCACGTGCGAGGTGTCAAAAGACGCGTCTCGGCGCGGGCCAGCGATGTATGAGGTTTTCAGAATTTACGCTGAACAAAAATTTTGAAAAATGCTGAAAAAACGTGTTTTTCGACCAAAATGTATGTAAAAACCCGGAATAGCACCACCAAACGTGACTCAAGCTAGCGGAACGCGCGCCGGAGTGCAGGTAAGGCAGGTAAGTAACGATTAAAACTGTAAGGAACGTAGGTTAGGTTGTAAATTTTGAAATGAAAATTTTTAACGGGAATTTTTGCTGAAAATTTTGCAAAGTCAATAACCGAGAAGTGTTTTTCGCGGTTTTGTCAATTTTCACTAGTGGGAAAGTTAGACGGAGCCTAAAAACGATTTATTGTGCTGAAAACAGCTTCAAATTGCGTCACCGGGATGCAAAGTTATTGTGGTTTGGTTAATTTGTACTATCCTATAGGTGGATTTCGTTAATTAGTGAAAATAGCTAGTACCAAAAGTTTTTGAATTTCTATGTGAGCTAGGCGCACGTGCGAGGTGTCAAAAGACGCGTCTCGGCGCGGGCCAGCGATGTATGAGGTTTTCAGAATTTACGCTGAACAAAAATTTTGAAAAATGCTGAAAAAACGTGTTTTTCGACCAAAATGTATGTAAAAACCCGGAATAGCACCACCAAACGTGACTCAAGCTAGCGGAACGCGCGCCGGAGTGCAGGTAAGGCAGGTAAGTAACGATTAAAACTGTAAGGAACGTAGGTTAGGTTGTAAATTTTGAAATGAAAATTTTTAACGGGAATTTTTGCTGAAAATTTTGCAAAGTCAATAACCGAGAAGTGTTTTTCGCGGTTTTGTCAATTTTCACTAGTGGGAAAGTTAGACGGAGCCTAAAAACGATTTATTGTGCTGAAAACAGCTTCAAATTGCGTCACCGGGATGCAAAGTTATTGTGGTTTGGTTAATTTGTACTATCCTATAGGTGGATTTCGTTAATTAGTGAAAATAGCTAGTACCAAAAGTTTTTGAATTTCTATGTGAGCTAGGCGCACGTGCGAGGTGTCAAAAGACGCGTCTCGGCGCGGGCCAGCGATGTATGAGGTTTTCAGAATTTACGCTGAACAAAAATTTTGAAAAATGCTGAAAAAAAATTTTTTGAATTTCTATGTGAGCTAGGCGCACGTGCGAGGTGTCAAAAGACGCGTCTCGGCGCGGGCCAGCGATGTATGAGGTTTTCAGAATTTACGCTGAACAAAAATTTTGAAAAATGCTGAAAAAACGTGTTTTTCGACCAAAATGTATGTAAAAACCCGGAATAGCACCACCAAACGTGACTCAAGCTAGCGGAACGCGCGCCGGAGTGCAGGTAAGGCAGGTAAGTAACGATTAAAACTGTAAGGAACGTAGGTTAGGTTGTAAATTTTGAAATGAAAATTTTTAACGGGAATTTTTGCTGAAAATTTTGCAAAGTCAATAACCGAGAAGTGTTTTTCGCGGTTTTGTCAATTTTCACTAGTGGGAAAGTTAGACGGAGCCTAAAAACGATTTATTGTGCTGAAAACAGCTTCAAATTGCGTCACCGGGATGCAAAGTTATTGTGGTTTGGTTAATTTGTACTATCCTATAGGTGGATTTCGTTAATTAGTGAAAATAGCTAGTACCAAAAGTTTTTGAATTTCTATGTGAGCTAGGCGCACGTGCGAGGTGTCAAAAGACGCGTCTCGGCGCGGGCCAGCGATGTATGAGGTTTTCAGAATTTACGCTGAACAAAAATTTTGAAAAATGCTGAAAAAACGTGTTTTTCGACCAAAATGTATGTAAAAACCCGGAATAGCACCACCAAACGTGACTCAAGCTAGCGGAACGCGCGCCGGAGTGCAGGTAAGGCAGGTAAGTAACGATTAAAACTGTAAGGAACGTAGGTTAGGTTGTAAATTTTGAAATGAAAATTTTTAACGGGAATTTTTGCTGAAAATTTTGCAAAGTCAATAACCGAGAAGTGTTTTTCGCGGTTTTGTCAATTTTCACTAGTGGGAAAGTTAGACGGAGCCTAAAAACGATTTATTGTGCTGAAAACAGCTTCAAATTGCGTCACCGGGATGCAAAGTTATTGTGGTTTGGTTAATTTGTACTATCCTATAGGTGGATTTCGTTAATTAGTGAAAATAGCTAGTACCAAAAGTTTTTGAATTTCTATGTGAGCTAGGCGCACGTGCGAGGTGTCAAAAGACGCGTCTCGGCGCGGGCCAGCGATGTATGAGGTTTTCAGAATTTACGCTGAACAAAATTTTGAAAAATGCTGAAAAAACGTGTTTTTCGACCAAAATGTATGTAAAAACCCGGAATAGCACCACCAAACGTGACTCAAGCTAGCGGAACGCGCGCCGGAGTGCAGGTAAGGCAGGTAAGTAACGATTAAAACTGTAAGGAACGTAGGTTAGGTTGTAAATTTTGAAATGAAAATTTTTAACGGGAATTTTTGCTGAAAATTTTGCAAAGTCAATAACCGAGAAGTGTTTTTCGCGGTTTTGTCAATTTTCACTAGTGGGAAAGTTAGACGGAGCCTAAAAACGATTTATTGTGCTGAAAACAGCTTCAAATTGCGTCACCGGGATGCAAAGTTATTGTGGTTTGGTTAATTTGTACTATCCTATAGGTGGATTTCGTTAATTAGTGAAAATAGCTAGTACCAAAAGTTTTTGAATTTCTATGTGAGCTAGGCGCACGTGCGAGGTGTCAAAAGACGCGTCTCGGCGCGGGCCAGCGATGTATGAGGTTTTCAGAATTTACGCTGAACAAAAATTTTGAAAAATGCTGAAAAAAAATTTTTTGAATTTCTATGTGAGCTAGGCGCACGTGCGAGGTGTCAAAAGACGCGTCTCGGCGCGGGCCAGCGATGTATGAGGTTTTCAGAATTTACGCTGAACAAAAATTTTGAAAAATGCTGAAAAAACGTGTTTTTCGACCAAAATGTATGTAAAAACCCGGAATAGCACCACCAAACGTGACTCAAGCTAGCGGAACGCGCGCCGGAGTGCAGGTAAGGCAGGTAAGTAACGATTAAAACTGTAAGGAACGTAGGTTAGGTTGTAAATTTTGAAATGAAAATTTTTAACGGGAATTTTTGCTGAAAATTTTGCAAAGTCAATAACCGAGAAGTGTTTTTCGCGGTTTTGTCAATTTTCACTAGTGGGAAAGTTAGACGGAGCCTAAAAACGATTTATTGTGCTGAAAACAGCTTCAAATTGCGTCACCGGGATGCAAAGTTATTGTGGTTTGGTTAATTTGTACTATCCTATAGGTGGATTTCGTTAATTAGTGAAAATAGCTAGTACCAAAAGTTTTTGAATTTCTATGTGAGCTAGGCGCACGTGCGAGGTGTCAAAAGACGCGTCTCGGCGCGGGCCAGCGATGTATGAGGTTTTCAGAATTTACGCTGAACAAAAATTTTGAAAAATGCTGAAAAAACGTGTTTTTCGACCAAAATGTATGTAAAAACCCGGAATAGCACCACCAAACGTGACTCAAGCTAGCGGAACGCGCGCCGGAGTGCAGGTAAGGCAGGTAAGTAACGATTAAAACTGTAAGGAACGTAGGTTAGGTTGTAAATTTTGAAATGAAAATTTTTAACGGGAATTTTTGCTGAAAATTTTGCAAAGTCAATAACCGAGAAGTGTTTTTTCGCGGTTTTGTCAATTTTCACTAGTGGGAAAGTTAGACGGAGCCTAAAAACGATTTATTGTGCTGAAAACAGCTTCAAATTGCGTCACCGGGATGCAAAGTTATTGTGGTTTGGTTAATTTGTACTATCCTATAGGTGGATTTCGTTAATTAGTGAAAATAGCTAGTACCAAAAGTTTTTGAATTTCTATGTGAGCTAGGCGCACGTGCGAGGTGTCAAAAGACGCGTCTCGGCGCGGGCCAGCGATGTATGAGGTTTTCAGAATTTACGCTGAACAAAAATTTTGAAAAATGCTGAAAAAACGTGTTTTTCGACCAAAATGTATGTAAAAACCCGGAATAGCACCACCAAACGTGACTCAAGCTAGCGGAACGCGCGCCGGAGTGCAGGTAAGGCAGGTAAGTAACGATTAAAACTGTAAGGAACGTAGGTTAGGTTGTAAATTTTGAAATGAAAATTTTTAACGGGAATTTTTGCTGAAAATTTTGCAAAGTCAATAACCGAGAAGTGTTTTTCGCGGTTTTGTCAATTTTCACTAGTGGGAAAGTTAGACGGAGCCTAAAAACGATTTATTGTGCTGAAAACAGCTTCAAATTGCGTCACCGGGATGCAAAGTTATTGTGGTTTGGTTAATTTGTACTATCCTATAGGTGGATTTCGTTAATTAGTGAAAATAGCTAGTACCAAAAGTTTTTGAATTTCTATGTGAGCTAGGCGCACGTGCGAGGTGTCAAAAGACGCGTCTCGGCGCGGGCCAGCGATGTATGAGGTTTTCAGAATTTACGCTGAACAAAAATTTTGAAAAATGCTGAAAAAACGTGTTTTTCGACCAAAATGTATGTAAAAACCCGGAATAGCACCACCAAACGTGACTCAAGCTAGCGGAACGCGCGCCGGAGTGCAGGTAAGGCAGGTAAGTAACGATTAAAACTGTAAGGAACGTAGGTTAGGTTGTAAATTTTGAAATGAAAATTTTTAACGGGAATTTTTGCTGAAAATTTTGCAAAGTCAATAACCGAGAAGTGTTTTTCGCGGTTTTGTCAATTTTCACTAGTGGGAAAGTTAGACGGAGCCTAAAAACGATTTATTGTGCTGAAAACAGCTTCAAATTGCGTCACCGGGATGCAAAGTTATTGTGGTTTGGTTAATTTGTACTATCCTATAGGTGGATTTCGTTAATTAGTGAAAATAGCTAGTACCAAAAGTTTTTGAATTTCTATGTGAGCTAGGCGCACGTGCGAGGTGTCAAAAGACGCGTCTCGGCGCGGGCCAGCGATGTATGAGGTTTTCAGAAATTACGCTGAACAAAAATTTTGAAAAATGCTGAAAAAACGTGTTTTTCGACCAAAATGTATGTAAAAACCCGGAATAGCACCACCAAACGTGACTCAAGCTAGCGGAACGCGCGCCGGAGTGCAGGTAAGGCAGGTAAGTAACGATTAAAACTGTAAGGAACGTAGGTTAGGTTGTAAATTTTGAAATGAAAATTTTTAACGGGAATTTTTGCTGAAAATTTTGCAAAGTCAATAACCGAGAAGTGTTTTTCGCGGTTTTGTCAATTTTCACTAGTGGGAAAGTTAGACGGAGCCTAAAAACGATTTATTGTGCTGAAAACAGCTTCAAATTGCGTCACCGGGATGCAAAGTTATTGTGGTTTGGTTAATTTGTACTATCCTATAGGTGGATTTCGTTAATTAGTGAAAATAGCTAGTACCAAAAGTTTTTGAATTTCTATGTGAGCTAGGCGCACGTGCGAGGTGTCAAAAGACGCGTCTCGGCGCGGGCCAGCGATGTATGAGGTTTTCAGAATTTACGCTGAACAAAAATTTTGAAAAATGCTGAAAAAACGTGTTTTTCGACCAAAATGTATGTAAAAACCCGGAATAGCACCACCAAACGTGACTCAAGCTAGCGGAACGCGCGCCGGAGTGCAGGTAAGGCAGGTAAGTAACGATTAAAACTGTAAGGAACGTAGGTTAGGTTGTAAATTTTGAAATGAAAATTTTTAACGGGAATTTTTGCTGAAAATTTTGCAAAGTCAATAACCGAGAAGTGTTTTTCGCGGTTTTGTCAATTTTCACTAGTGGGAAAGTTAGACGGAGCCTAAAAACGATTTATTGTGCTGAAAACAGCTTCAAATTGCGTCACCGGGATGCAAAGTTATTGTGGTTTGGTTAATTTGTACTATCCTATAGGTGGATTTCGTTAATTAGTGAAAATAGCTAGTACCAAAAGTTTTTGAATTTCTATGTGAGCTAGGCGCACGTGCGAGGTGTCAAAAGACGCGTCTCGGCGCGGGCCAGCGATGTATGAGGTTTTCAGAATTTACGCTGAACAAAAATTTTGAAAAATGCTGAAAAAACGTGTTTTTCGACCAAAATGTATGTAAAAACCCGGAATAGCACCACCAAACGTGACTCAAGCTAGCGGAACGCGCGCCGGAGTGCAGGTAAGGCAGGTAAGTAACGATTAAAACTGTAAGGAACGTAGGTTAGGTTGTAAATTTTGAAATGAAAATTTTTAACGGGAATTTTTGCTGAAAATTTTGCAAAGTCAATAACCGAGAAGTGTTTTTCGCGGTTTTGTCAATTTTCACTAGTGGGAAAGTTAGACGGAGCCTAAAAACGATTTATTGTGCTGAAAACAGCTTCAAATTGCGTCACCGGGATGCAAAGTTATTGTGGTTTGGTTAATTTGTACTATCCTTTTTTTTTTTTTTTTTTTTTGAGGATGGGAAATCATCAAATGACTCCTCCCGCTCTGGGTGGAGCGGAAGGGAGTGTCAGACTCTTACTGACTAAAACCCACCCGTGTTCCTTCCTTAGCCCTTTATGTTCCGGGCCAGCGGTAACCCTTTCGGACAATCCCGCTGACCCGGCAGGCTTCGGCCCTAAGGGGCCCCTCCTCGATGCTGACATCTCTTTGAGGCGCGCGTGGAACACGTACGCGCCGTCCGGCACGGGCCTGGTCCTGATCGGGCGGTGAGCTACCCATTACTCTCCGCCCGCAGGCCCGCGCCTACGGTGGCCGGGAGTCGTCACGCGGCTCCCGACGCCCGGAGCGTCTCCCGCGGCGGCTGGGACGGGAGGCTCTCTCCCTGAGCCGTTCCGCCACCTCCTTCGCTAGCATGACTGCTTCGCAGAAGGAGGTGACTGCCTCCCACTCCCTCTCGCCCCGGACCATGGCTTGCACCAGGGCCGGACGCGAGAGGTCGCCGTCGCTGCCAATCGCCTCTACGAGGACACGGCGGTGCTCCGCCCAAGCGGGGCAGATCTCCACCGTGTGCTCCACCGTGTCCTCTGGGCGATCCTGGCAATGGTGACACCCGGGCGTTTCCTCCCGCCTGATGATGTGCAGGAACCTCCCGAAACTTCCGTGTCCGGTGAGGACCTGCGTCAGGCGAAAGGTGAGGGCGCCGTGGCGCCTCTCTAGCCACTCCTCAAAGAGGGGTCTTATCGCCGCTATCGCGGCGTGCCCTGCGCTGGGTTGCGACAGTCGCTCTTTCCATGCCGCCATGAGATCGCGCCGGAGATCCGTCCGCTCCGCAGCGATTTGCCGCGGAAGCGGATCCTCCCCCCGGCGTAGTGCCTCCGCGCGCCACTCATACAGGCGCGCGAGGACTGTCGCCTCCAGATCCCATGGCGGAAGTCCGGCAAGGAGGCTTGCCGCCTCGCCAGAGATCGTGCGGTAGCCCCGGATAGCCCTTATGGCTACCACCTTCTGGGGCGCGTTCAGGTAGTGGGCGGCTCGCCGCCGCAGTGAACGCGCCCACACCGGGGCCCCGTATATGGCCATGGACCGCACGACCCCCGCGTAAAGCCTCCGGCAGGAGGCGTTTGGCCCCCCCAGGTTGGGCAAGAGCCGCTTGAAGGCGGCCCCGGCCCGTTCCAGTTTGGGGGCCAAACGTCGGAAATGCTCCACGAAGTTCCACCGGCTGTCGAGGACGAGACCCAGGTATTTCATCGTCATCCCGACGCCGATGTGAACCCCTCCTACCGTTAGTTGGGATCCCGATGGCGGCGCGTTCCGGGGCCCATGAAACGACATGGCCTCGGACTTGTGCAATGCCACCTCGAGACCCAACTGCCGGATCCTCTCCACGACTATCGCAACCCCGCGTGTCATCGCGTCGGCCGCCGCCTGATGCGACCTCCCCTGCGCCAGGACCAGCGTGTCGTCAGCGTAGCAAACCACGCTGACGCCATCAGGGAGGTCGGCGCGCAGCACCCAGTCGTACCCGATGTTCCACAGAGGCGGCCCCAGAACCGATCCCTGTGGGACACCGCACGACATCTCTCGCCGGTTCCACTCCCCATCGCGACCGGGGTAGCTGACGGCTCTTTCCGTCAGATACGCCTCGACTATTCGACGGAGGTAGGGCGGCACCCGGTGATACCGGAGTGCCTCCACAATGGTGCTCCAGGGCAGGGTGTTAAACGCGTTGGCGATGTCGAGTGACACCGCCACGACGACCCCACCCCGGGACACCGCGTCCCCCGTCGTGAGGGCTCTCACGCGCATGATGGCGTCCACCGTCGAGCGCCCCTTGCGGAAACCGAACTGGCTGTCCGCAAGATCCGGCCCCGTCCTCACCAGGTGCCCGACAAGGCGGCCCGCAATCACTCTCTCAAAGAGCTTGCCGACCTCGTCGAGCAGCACGATGGGCCGGAATGCGGACGGAGAGTCCGCAGGGCGCCCTGGCTTCCGAATGAGGACCAGCTTCCCCGTCTTCCAACGGCGTGGAAACTGGCCTCTCTCCAAACATGCGCTTAAGAACGCCTCCAGTCGAGGCCCGAGAGCCCCCGAGGCCAGGACCCAGGCTTTACCTGGCAAGCCGTCGGGTCCTGGGGCGGTATTTTTGGCCTTCAGCCTTCCTACCGCCGCTCTCAGTTCTACCCCGGTCACAGCAGGGATGTCGTCGTCGTCCGCGTGGTCCGCTTCGGGCACCGCAATTGGCGGAGCCATGGGCGGGGGAGTGTGCTCCCCCCGTGAAGGGAACAGAGCGCTCACCACCTCCTCCACCAGCTGGGGGCGGAGACTCTGCGTCAGCGGGGGGGCCCAGGTGCGGAGTTTATTCCGCACCATTTTATAAGGGCGCCCCCACGGATCTCTGTTCAGAGTCTCCACCATCTCCTCGCGGGCCACATCCTTGGCCCGCTGGACAGCCTCTTGGAGGGCGGTCTTCGCCGCTCTGTACCCCTCGTACAGCTCCGCCTCCGTGGCTTCCGCATCCGGAGGGCGAATGCGGAGCCTGCGGTGCCTGGTGTAAAGGTGTCGCGCATCGACGCACGCCTTGCGTAGTGTCTCCACCTCCTGCGACCACCAGTACACCTGACGTCGGGCGCGTCCTGGCCGGACTCGGGGCATTGCCACGTCACAGATCTCGGACATGGCCTCCCGGAACCACTCCGCCTCATCGTCGATGTTGGCAGGCCTGTCCGGTGATGACACCCAGGCCTGCACGATCGAGGCTTCCAGGAGGAGCTCCCGGTCCAGCTGCTTCAGCGCCCACCGCGGACCACTCGGGGCCTGTTGGACCAGCGCGCTAGAGGTCTGGGCGGAGACGTCGAACCGGATATACCGGTGATCGGAGTAGGTCTCCACCCCCTCCATGACGCGCCAGTCAATGACGCGTTGTGACAGAGCGGGGCTGCCGAACGAGATGTCCACCACGGACTCACCCCGCATCCGCACACACGTGGGAACAGAACCCCGATTTAGGACGACCAGGCCTGTTTCCAGAGCCCAGTCCTCCACCATCCTGCCCCGCACATCCGTGTAACGGGAACCCCAGGCCAAATTCTTGGCATTGAAGTCCCCGAGCACTAGCACGGGGAAGGGATGGTTTCTGGCGACGACGACACTCAACTCTGTTAAAGAGTTGTGGAACTCGGCGAGAGTTCGGTTCGGAGAGAAGTACACCCCCACTACTACTATCTCTCCGAACCGTGCTGCTACGCACCCCTGTCCCTTCGTGACGCATTCGAGGGACGGGGTGCCGGCGGCGGCCGACGAAAGTATGGCCACTGAGCCGCTCAGGTCCTCCACCCAGTCATCCCTGGGCGGGACAAAGTACGGCTCAGCGACCACGGCGATGTTAATCGACCACTGCGCCACGCTCTGGAGCAACAGGTCCTGAGCGCAGGCGCAGTGGTTGATGTTCGCCTGGAGGAGGCGTAGGGGAGCCATTACTCCTCCATTTCAGCCCCCTCCCGGGCCCCTTGTGAGGGCCCCTCCACTATGGCGGCGGCGGCAGCGGCGGCGGCGGCGGTGGTGGTGGCGGCGGCGGCGGCGGCGGCGGTGGTGGCGGCGGCAGCAGCGGCGTTGGTGGCGGCGGCAGCGGCGGCGGCGACGGTGGTGGTGGCGACGGCGGCGGAGGGCCTGCCTTTCCTCCTGGTCCCGGCGGGTGGAGCGCAGGACTTGCTCCCCGCCCGGTGATCGGCCGGCTTGCCAGCAGCCGCACATGCGATGCAGTGCGGCGCGGCGTTGCAGGAGCCGGCCTTGTGTCCGGGCTGACCGCAGCGGAAGCATAGTGAGCTGCGGTCTACCTCCGAGGTGCATTGGACGCCAACATGGTGTCCCACAAGGCATCGGAAGCACCTCAGAGGCTTGGGTTCCAGCAGTTTGACCTGCGCTGAAACCCAGCCCACCAGGAGCCTTCGGCCCTCCACGATCGTTCTGGCCGCCGTCACGGGGCAGCTTACCGTTACGGTACGCATACCCGTGAAGTCAGGACGTATGGTGCCCGCCTTCACCTGGTCGGCCAGACACCCGCCCGTCCTGACAACGGCGGCAACCACCTCTCCCTCCGTTACGGAGTCATCCAGGCCCAAGATGCGCATGTCTGCGCACTTGACGGGCCTGGAGACTCGAGCCTCATCCGCATTGAGGGACGCCCTTAGCTTCTCAGCTAGGGCGTCAGCGGTGGGGCCACTCGTCGCACCGGGGATCTCCAACATTCGGGCGCCAGTGGCGGTCACCCTATGCCGGAGGCCCCCGGTGATCCCCAGCTCCTGGAGGTCCACCGTCTCTCTCGCTTTGGCGAGCACGTCGCGGTACGTCACGCCCCTCTTGACCGCGTCCGGCTGTAGCGTTATTACTACAGCCGCGGTCTTTGGGGCGCGAAGCCTAGCCGCGACGGCTCGCTCCTTGCGGCGCCGCCTTTGCGCCTTCTTTCTGGCCGCCTTGGCCGCCTTCTTCTTCTCCCCGACCACCTGCCATTCGGCGTCGGTCGTGGGAGGAGTGGGAGGGTTTTGGGGGCGGGGCGTTGGCTCTGGGGCCTTCGCCTCCCGTGCCGGCCTGCCCCTCTTCCGGGCCTGCGCCGGGGTGTTGCCGGTAGGCGCTGGGGCCCCGCAAGCCGGCGCTGGCGCCGGGGCTCCTCCAGCCGACGCCGGTTTGGCCGGCGCCGGTTTGGCCGACGCCGGTTTGGCCGACGCCGATTTGGCCGACGCAGGTTTGGCCGACGCCGGTTTGGCCGCCGCCGGATTGGCCGGCGCCTGGGCCCGGCCAGACGGCCCGGGTTTAGGGGCGGCAGCTGCCGCAGCGGCCGCGTACGAGGCCGCCTTCGGCCTCGGGGCCGTCCCGCCCGCCAAGGGGGGGCGCAGGACTATGCCCTCCAGGACGGAGAACCGCGCCTGGAAGGCCGCCAGCTCCTGCCGGACCAAGTTCAGGACCTGATTCTCCACCGGGACGGGCTGGCACGGCGGCTTCGCCTGCGCGCCCCCGGCGGCCCTCAGGCCGGCCAGGTCCGCTCGGAGTCGCCCGTTCTCCTCTTGGAGCTTCCCCATGGCGGCCGTGAGGCGGGTGACCTCCGCCCTCAATTCGGCCACTTCGCCAGTAGAGGGGCCGGTGTAGTTGGCCGCCTCCGCTGCCGCCATTATGGAGGCCATCGCCGAGACTACGGCCTTGTTCTTTGAAGCTTGGAGCTTCTTCAAGGCCACGTCCCGGATCGCGGCCTCCACGACCTCCGCAAACCTGCGCTTGCAGTCCGCCTCGGGGTCACTAGCCGCACTCTCCTCGTCGCTTGAGGGCCCCGAAGTGACTGCGGTCCCTCCTTCCTTTGCGGGCTCCTCCGCTCTCTCTGCCGCCTCGCGGGCAGTGAGCCCCCTCCCCTTGCCTCGCTCGCGCACCCCACCCCGCCTACTGGTGGGGATCTTTCTTGCCGAGGCCAGCTCTTCGTCGGAGGACAGCCCCTGACCGTCCTCAGACCTTGGCCGCTTGCTGAGCTTCTGCGCAACAGCGGCCACCTCCTTGGCACGGCAGGGGCTCCCTGAGCCTCCCGTGCTCGCGCCTCCAGATGCGGCGTCGGACTCCGAGCCCGCATCTCTCCTCTCCTCTCTTTGGTCCCCTAAGGGACAGGAGCCTCCTCGGCTCTTGTTGCCAATGGCAAGTGGAAGACATTCGTTGCCCCCCCCAGAATACGAGTGGGGGCTTGACGTTCCCGATGGGAACGTGGCGGATTCTCCGACTGCTGAGCAGCCGGTACCGCCCTGGGGTAGTTTTTTGCCGTCTGTCTGTTCCATGATTTTTTGTTCCTTTTAAGGGTGAGGTCCCTGTT
>CAKAJR010000014.1:0-59048 GCA_916614155.1 Mesoligia furuncula
TTGCTACCTACTACAACTACCGGGGTACCCGTCAACGACGCGAAAACCCCAACAACATCATTAAAAGGTTCGAAACTCGTAAAGGCCCTGGTTCAGATTGTATCACCAATAAGGAGTACAAACTCCTCCCCGCCCCCCTCATTCTGCTCATGACCGCCATCTTCAATGGCGCACTGAGCAATAACATCTTCCTCCAAGCGTGGAAAGAAGCCACGGTCATCGGTATCCCAACGCCAGGCAAGCCCAAGTCTGAGCCCTCCAGTTACCGCCCCATCAGTCTGCTCAATGTGGCAAAATCTACGAGAGGCTTATTTATAGGCGTCTCAAGGACTTTGCCGAAGCAAAGAGCCTCATCCCTAATGAGCAGTTTGGTTTTCGAGCCCCATCAGTCTGCTCAATGTTTTCGGCAAAATCTACGAGAGGCTTATTTATAGGCGTCTCAAGGACTTTGCCGAAGCAAAGAGCCTCATCCCTAATGAGCAGTTTGGTTTTCGAACCAAACACTTGTGCATCCATCAGGTCCACCGCATCGTTGAGCACATCAGCGCTGGCTTCCAGCGCGGTGCTTCAACAGGCGCTCTATGTATGGCAAGCCGATCCCTTGGGGTAAGCAAGCCAAATACTTAGGGGTAATTCTCGATCACCGACTCAATTTCAAAGAGCACATAAAGATGACGCGTTCACGCGCCTCTTTCTCTCTCGGTAGGCTTCACTTCTTACTGACTGCCCGCAGCAAATTGTCACTCAAGTGCAAATTGCGCCTTTACACCGCGGTCATCCGTCCCATCATGACTTATGCTTGTGTAGTCTTCGCACACGTCAAACCTCGCCACCTGCATAAAATGCAGACCCTCCAAAACCGTTTCCCTTCTATGTCCGAAACGTGAACCGCCACGTTGATCTCAGACTCCCCACCGTCCAGCATTTCATGAAGCGCCTCTCCAAGCGCTTCTTCGATTCTGCTATTAAGCACCCCAATTCCCTGATTGTGGAATGGATCTCCCTCGCGCATAAGTTCGATTCGCCGACCAAGGCATACCCTCACCACCCCCGACGACGCCACTACCCTCCTCCAGGAGAGTAGTAAGACCACCAGTACCCTCAAGAAGTAAAAGCCCCGTCATCCGTCCTTCCGCCCTCGCCGTCGAGGCCCGTCGCGACACCCCATTCCATGCCCGCCCCGACCCTTGCTCGAGCCAGCCCGCGCCGCTGAGCCTGCAGTTCAAAATCCGTCCCTACATAATTCCGATCCAGCCCGAACCCCACCGGGAGGTGCCCTTAGCGTGTAGTCGCTTAGTTTTTAGTTAGTTTTAAGCCCTGGCTGGAGGGCTCAATTTATCGTGGTATCCACAGGAAAGTCCGGTTAAGCAGTAGACAACCTCCCAGGTTGAACTGCGAGATGCTATTCGCCAAAAAAAAAAAGCTCTGCACGCCAGTAGATCGTACCCCGCTGCGCGTGCACGTTGTATGATGTTCTCATGACTCCATACACTCCCCCTCAAGAGAAGCGTTCATTTCTCTTGACCAATCTTCCGCTTCTCGTGATGTAGGGTTGATTTGCAGGTGCAGCTGTAGTGGTCGAGTCCTGATGAGCTGCCGATGTATGGGAGTGTGCCGTTGTCGTCTGGGTGCTCGCTAAACTTGTTTCCGTTTCGCTCACGATGTAGGCTGGTTTTAGTCGATCCAGTGACACCACCGTAGTACGTAATGGCAGCTGGATTTTGTAACACTTATAATATCTCTTCAGTACTTCATAGGGGCCATCGTAAGGTGGTGTCAGTGGCGCTCTGGTGGTGTCAGTGGCGCTCTGGTGGTATCGTTGCGAACGAAAATATGGGAACATTTTGATAGGTCCTTGTAAACAAAAGACTTGTGAGCTGAATGCGCGTGGTGCGGGGCCGGCGTGAGTGACTTCATCGTGCGGGCGAGACGGCGTACTAGCTCAGCGTCGTCGATTCTTGAACGTTGTGGCTCAAAGAAATCAGATGGTATGCGAAGTGTGGTACCATACGTCATTAGAGCTGGGCTGAGGTTGTTGTCTTGTCGCAGGGCAGTGCGTAGTCCCAACAATACGGCCGGAAGTTCCTCTATCCATGTCGTTGTTGCCCCGCGAGCCATAAGCGCCGCTTTCATCGTTCGGTGCCATCGCTCAACTCGTCCATTCGACTGTGGGTGGTACGCCGTTGTACGAATTCTGTTGATTCCCATTCTCTTCATGAGCGCGTTGAACAGTGAAGACTCGAACTGACGTCCTTGATCTGTC
This sequence comes from Mesoligia furuncula, assembly GCA_916614155.1. Lineage (NCBI taxonomy): Eukaryota > Metazoa > Arthropoda > Insecta > Lepidoptera > Noctuidae > Mesoligia > Mesoligia furuncula. The sequence continues at coordinate 2,264 of CAKAJR010000014.1, forward strand.
GTGATGCGTAGTGGGTAACCGAATCTCACTATCAACGTTTCGTACAGTACTTGCGCGACGACCTCCACTGTGATGTCCCGGACAGGCACTGCCTCGGGCCATTTGGTGCATCGGTCAATTATAGTGACGCAGTAGCGATATTTATTAGACAGACGCAGCGAGCCAACGATATCTAAATGGATATGTTCGAAGCGTTGTGACGGCGGGAATTGTACTAACGGCGTTGTTACGTGCCGATGTACTTTCGCTCGCTGGCAGCTTATGCAGGCTCGCGTCCACTGTGCTACTTCTTTATTCATAGTCGGCCAAAATAATTTTCTTTTTATTAATTCTCTTGTACTACGTACGCCCGGGTGACATAAATCATGTAGGGCTTTGAAAGCTGCGTAACGGTGTCTTTCGGGTAGATATGGTCGTGGTATCGAAGTTGATAGCTCACATGTGATTGGTCCATTATATGCGGGTATAGTTATTTCTTTGAGTACCTATTAAGTTTTTTTGTTTCTTGAGTTCCTTTAGTTCTTGGTCTTGTTGTTGATCGATACTTAGTAGACAATTGATCTCTTCGAGTCTTGATAATGCGTCTGCGATGTTTGTAACAATATTTTGATTTAAATAGTGTTCATGGAGTTTGTTGTCCGTTCTTCTCCATAGGAACCTACTACGCTTTGGGATGGGCAAATACCTTCATGTTTCTGACTCAACCGACTCCTCGACAGTTCAAATTTTAATTGAAATCCTTAAATGGTTTGAGTTTTTTTTTGGGTTTCTCTCTCTATTTACTATATTAAATTATTATTATTATATTTACTATAGAAATAAAGTCAAAATAAAAACTAGTGCTTAAATAACATATTAAAAGACAGAAACGAATCAAATTTTGTGGTCAAAAAAAAGTCGGTTTTTATCTTTTTCAGCTCTACGGTGCTTCCTGAAACTTGGGAGTGCTGATCGGCCGCTGTATTACCTACATACAAGCATTCAGTAATCTGGTTCCATGATTGGATGAGATGAGAGTAACTCCGCGTATATCATGAGACATTCTCTGACTTCATTTATATTCATTGACATTCTGGTCGTGAGACATTGCGGTTTTATAAAATACTACCTTCCGCCCGCGGCTTCGCCCGCGAGTTCTGTCGATAAAAGTTATCCTATGTCCTTCCCCGGGGAGGGTCTGTATTTATGCTTTTGCGGTTGCACAACGACATGCTTTGCTTTGCTTTGCTTGGTAGTATAGATGCAGGCCTACCCTGCCACCTCCTTCTGAGGTGGTAGGGTGGCGGGGTCTTGAGGGAGAGCGCTACAGTCGTGTAGATCCTCAAGGCAAGTCTGGCGGATGTACCTTCTCGAGGTTGCCACCCCGTTTCTTGGTCTGATTCCTTAAGAAACAGACGTAACAAAAACCACCAGGCGCCAGTGCATCCCTAGCCTAGTTCCCTTTTAACCCATTTATTCCCGTCTTTCAGCTTCCTGCCCCGGATTTCACACTCCTTCCTCACTCCATCCCACCCTCATCCCCATTCCTTCCACCTCCACCATTCCAATGTCCACTCCTAACCGCGACCCCCCGTGACTGGGTGGCAGCGGGCCCGCCTATCACTAAAATCAGCTGATGGCGAGTAGGAGTACGCAGTCACCTGCGCTAGGACCTGCGCAGTTGAGCGCCGTAAGCGGGGATGAAGGAGTCCTGGGGGGTTGAGCTGAAAGGCAACACGCCCCCTTTGGTCTGGATTTCAAGCGAAACGGTGGCCCTACCCAATAGCCGGGGGTAGGGAAATGGTCACGTGTCCCGTCAGAGGGTCACAGGCGAGGTGCGTGAGGTCCGTGGAGGTCGTTCTTGAGCGGCCAAAGCGGTAGGTAAAGGTCATGCTGACGGTGTAAGTGAGGGTTGATAAGTTCGTAGGGGGTTTGGCCCTTTGAACCTTCTATGCCAACCCGATCGAGCACCCGATGTCGCACTGTAAGCCAGCCTTGCGCACCTATATCTCTCTGGTAGTCCTAACGTTCGAGCTAGTTTGTAGTGAGACGTTCCCAGGTGCGGGCTCCATGGAGGGTGGGAAGCCAGAGAGATGAAATTTGTATAAACTTTAACATGGATAATTGGACGTAGTTATGCGAAAACGTTCCATTCCACAATGACTACAATTTGAGAAAAACGCAAGTTAGTGTTTCAGTGGTACACTTTTTTGCCGTAACTCGTACAGGCGAACACTGTAGGTTTTATTGTAGTAAAATATAATCATTACATAATCATGTACTATTTTTTTGGATATTTACGTTAAAACGGTAGGTTATTAGGAAAAATGGTATTGGAACATTTTTGCAAAATTATTTTTTGTATGAACGCTCATTCCAAATCATTTTGCAAAAACGTTCCAAAAAGTATTTTAAACTTTAACATATTATATTTTATATTTATGATCTAAATTTTACATCATCATTTTACATCTAAACTTTATTTTTTAATAAATATGTAAAACCTGAACAACAAATAAAATAATAATAATTGCTTATGATTTTTTATTACTAGGTCACAATTTAAAAAACAGTATAAAATCTTGTGCTATTGGGGAGGCCTACATCCAGCAGCGGACTGCTATAGGCTGATGATGATCTTAAAATCTTCATACGTCATACTCATCATCCTCTTGCATTTCGAAATCTGGTTCCCCACCAAACCCATCGACATCATCTATGATTCCCTCCGTACTCTTTAGGTTTTTATAAAATTTATGACAATCTTCAGGGATGTACTGATACATGGATTGTAAATCTGCTAATTTGGCTGGAGCAATGGCTTTACCATCCGGCCACAACAAACAGAAATCGGACATGTTAATATTTCGTGTTTCCCCTCTAACTTTTTTTTCAATTGTTAATTCCTTGTAATCTTCCTCTAATGATGATTTCATAAAAATTGAAAACACTTTCTCTTTTTCAATTCTTATTTCTTTTGTATTTAACCAATTGACTTTGGTTTTGTCTGTGAATTTTTTTCTATTGATAATATTTTTTTCTAATTTCTCTGTGCCATAAAAATCAGTCTTATTCATTTTAAATACTTTTAGAGGTTTTCTTTTTTTACACGTTTTAATTATGGACATATATTCTTCGGCTGTATAAATACGTTGATAGTGTTTGAGAGCAGTTTCAATTTTGGAAAAGTCTGTGTCATTAGGCAGAAAGGTATGCCCAGACTCAAGAAATCGCATTGTAATGACTTTTAAAGTGTCATGTGAGTTAAGAAGTGCTTTCAACATGAGAACTATTTTTATGTTGCGGTTCTGCCCTCCACAACAATCGCTCCAAAGAATAAGGTGTTCAACAGTGGGCCTTAGTTTAGTTTGAATATATTTAATAAGGCACGATCCCACCTCTTGCGCACCTCTTCCTGCTTCCCCTTCAACCCATATGTAACAATGACCAATGTCATCTGAAGCACTATGGATGCCACTGTTGTAGAGCCATAATTGCCTCTTATAAAACGCAACATTTGTAGGTATTCGTGGTAATGGTAAAGTTTTTTCTAAATCGAATGTTACACATTCAATAGTCGACATGTTTCGAGCGTCTTCAAAATCGGAGTTCATTTGCTTCCTCAAATGTTCAGCCTTTCCTAAATGTCGAGTCTTTTCTGTTCTAGCTTGTTCTTTTTCCTCGAGGGTTCTAGCATCTTGAATTTTTATAGCTAACATATCGCACTTATTGCAGGTGTCTTTCTTTAATGTTTTACACTTAAGGTTAAACTTAGTGTAAAAAATCTTTTTGACTGATTCGAAGGAAGCGCACTTTTGCCCTTCACCATAAGTATTTGTGTACTCCTGCTGATATATATCGTAAACTTTGGTTAATGTCATCCCCGGCTGTAAATACAACGTGTCATTGTTCTTTTCTCTTCTGTAGTGCGACTCATATTTTGGTAGTTTTGAAATAGTTTCGACTATGAAATTATACATTTCATCTGATAATTTATTCGTGCCACCTGTGCTTACTCCTCTACCATCCATTATGGGCTCACTACTTCTAAGTTTTTTTAGTGCAATGGTAACTTTTTGAGTAGTAATTTGAAAAGTATTTAAAAACATATCACGACATACCTTTGTACCATTAATAGAATAGATACGGCTGAATTGCTTTGGCTTTTTTTTTGCCTCAGGAACATTAGTCATCGTGTAACTTCGTTTTTTATTTTCTTCTTTAATACATGATCCTAAGTATAAACATTGTGCATTGTAGGACCCTAGACGCACAAATTTTTCGAACTCTTCCTTTCGTTTCTCTATTGGAATCAAGCTAGCACAATTTTTTAAACATTTACAATTATATTCAATAAAGGTTTTTGGTTTCACTAATTTATTTTTAGTGGTCGTGTATTCTAAATTATTGTATTTATTATGTTTTCTCTCAGATCTAAGTTGAGGATTAATTCTCTTACGGCCCCTTTTCGGTCTACCAGTTCCCAAATTAGATCGTAAATTTTCGTCACTTATAGGTGGAATAAGTTCCGTTGATTCTTCATTGTTAGGTTCTAGCGTATCTATATCCTCATTGTTGAGCTTCTCTTGTGATGGAAATTTCTTATTTTTACTCACCTCATGATCTACACTATCACTAAAAGACGAACAAGAGGTTGTCGACTCATCTATATGTATTACTTTGCTATGTGAGACATAATCCGGATCTCTAACGCTGTCATCACTATCACAATAGTCAGGTGCATCTACGTGTTTTGAAATATCATTATTTTCGTTAATGTTGTTAATTGGTTCATACTCAGCTAATATATTAAATAGTTGTTGCGTTTCTGGTGACATTGGTCGAAGAGGTGAAGATAATGGCGAAACTTCATCCTGTATTTCTTGTAGTATAATAACAGGATCACAAGTATCTAAAACAATGTACATATTCACGTAAGTTATCTATTGGCATAATTTATACAAATAGATACTAACTGCGACCGGCGGTGTTACCTCGGTAAAGTGTAGCAAATATATTTAAAGAATTTAATAATATAATCTGCATCAGGTGACGTGTACTTTTGGGGTTATAATGTTAAAAGAATCATCTTACCTTGTAAATTATTATCCGTACTTTTTTTATTCATAAAATTTAGTGGAGTAAGTGGCGAATATGGTGGAGGAGAGATTGAAGGCTGCGTGTTTGAATATGGCGTAACTGGATTAGAGTCAGCTGAAAAAAAAACAATTTATGCAAACTGACTCATATCTCATCATATCCAATCCCATCCCATCCCTTGTATATATAATATACATATTTTTCATTTAACAGTAAATTAATTTAGTGAGCATAAGTCGTATATCCAATGCAAATAATAAAATTATTAATAATATTTTTGATAGCCCCACCAAGAACAATAATCATGCTCGTATATCATAGCAAAGCACCAACAAGAATATACACAATACATGCAGAAGATACGATTCATATTGCAACATGCAACCCAAACCGATCTTCGACTCGAAACGCGTTAACTCCCTCTGCGGGGCTTATTATGTTGACTCGTCGAACGCTTGGATGTGTAAGACACGTAAGAATGGACCTAAGAAATGGCGATACAATAAAGTTAATACGCCGTCAAATTCATAAAAAATATTATGTGCCTTTAACTAAATTCCAACATACCTCTGGAGTCCTCAACTCCGACTTGATCTTTGATCTGTCCTTGAGAGATAACTTTGTTTCTGAGTTCCATTAATTTTCGTTTTTTAGCTAATAACTGTTCTAATGATGAAATCTGTAAAAATAAATAACCAAAATTAGTTAAAATCGTCTTTCGATAAAACTCATTATCATACTCAATATTCATTTAATACTTACATCTTCATTAGCTTCCATTGTTTATTCTAATTATATTGACACACAGTACACTAAAAATTCACCACGGTTCACTGTTATAAACGTAATAAGGATAATTGCAAACAAAAGACGACGGAAACTACCTCTTCCACGACGTTTGTTTCAATAATGACCGTTGCAAACTCGAATAAGATTCAATGTCAAAAAGAAAATACTCCGTCTCGCTTGCACTAGTAAAAAGTTATTGAAAGATGCGTTCCCGGTTTTGCATAACTTGGGATTAATGTCATTAGTATTCTTTTCTTTTGTCTATGATATTATAACTTTCAAGTAATATTTTATTGGTAAATAAATAAAAAGAAAATAAACTTTTTCTTTACGTGTTATAAATACTTATTTTTAGTGGTTGTGTATGCAAACAGTTAAGGATGAAGCTAATTAAAGCGTGTTAAAAATGAACCCTTTAAAGTTGAAACATTTTTTTTTTCGAAACAGGTTTTTTATTTAGGTATATAATAGTACAAAATTCATGAAACCTTTTAAGTTTTCAAATTATGTTATTAAGGTCAGAAACATAACGTACCACAAATTTTGGATCGTTTATGCATCGCTATTGTAATTTTGCAAAAACGTTCCAAATATAAATGGAACATTTGTTACAAAATAAAATGGTTTAACATAGTTTTACTAAAACGCTACAAGATTGTTGTGGCGTTTTAACAAAATAAATATACTGTTTCGTAAAACATTAAATGTTCCTGTCCTCATAGTACGTTCTAGTTAATTTACACAAGTTATTATTTGATAAAGGTTGTGGGTTGGAACGTAAGTGAAAAAATTATTTTCTGATATAAGACTTAAAACTTGAAATCTTTTTGCTAATCTGACGCTAAGTGTTATAAAAGGTAGTTTGATCACATTATCTCGATTTCGGATGACTTGTGGGTTGGAACGTTTCTGCATAACTACGTCCAATTTAAGGCCAGTTAACAACCAACCAACCGGAGTGGAGGCGAAAGCCAATGAGACTCCCAAGGGAGGTGCTTGCACTTCCCTCGCCCCTAGTGTCCTTGCAGTTAACGCTGCAGGTACTAGCGCGGGTGCTGGTCCAGCTGTGGCGAGAACCGCAGCCAAGACCAAACGCAAAAAGTCCCAAAACAAACAAAGGACGTCGGCGCTGACTGGGACCAGTACCGACCCTTCTAAAACCCAGGGAAAGACCACGGCGACGACTAATACCACTGCCGGTCTGACCCTCTCCATACAGACCCCGGAGTCGGGTAACACCGGCGCTGGGCGCCCTCACAAACACCCTCCTTCTCCGCTATCCCCTCAACCCACCTCACATCAGGCGGCCGTCACCGGTCAGACGGTGACGATCGGTTGCACTGAGGACGCGTTCTCACGTGCCTGGCAAGTGCAGAAACGCAAGGGCAAGGGTAAAAACAACACTCCACAAGCCCGATGCCCCCGCACTGACCCCTCAGGTCCACCAGCTTCCTCTTCTCAGAGCAAGCAGAGGGAGAGATTGACGAGGAAGGAGAGACGACAACAACGCAGGCTGCTAGGTAAGGGCAGTCGTCAGAAACAGGCCACTGCCGCTAAGCCGGTCAATCCGACTAGCGGCCAGCTGAACTTCGCCGCCGGAAAGCGGTCGCAGGTAGGGGCCGGCACTAGCCGACCTGCGCCCGGTCAGCCGCCAACCGGTGTTCCGAAGGATCAGGTAGGTAACTCCAGCACACAGCGACCCGATTGGAAGGATCAGGCTGCGGCCAAGCGAGCTCTCAACGAGACTTCAACACCTCGGGGAGAGCATAAGCGGCCGCGTCTTGATCAATCCAGACGGGTCCCTCATAGAAGCTACGCCCAAGCTGCCAGCGCAACCCTGGACGTCGCGATTACCTGCGAACGCACAGGGATCCTCAGCGGGGAGGTATCGGACCAGGTACTCGCTGCCATCCAGAGGCAGATTATCCTTGAGGCCTGCTCCCCCAAACCAGACACTCCGGGACCGACGTTCAACGCCAAGCCGCTGGTCGCCGGGGGCGTCGTGAAACTGTGGTGCGGTAACGACCACACTTTAGCCTGGCTGAAGAAAACAGTCTCCGACCTCTCTCTCCGTATCAACATCCCGTTGGTAGTCAAGAGCCAGTCGGAGATCGAAAAGCGAATAAGATGTGGCATCCTAATCCCAGACGAGCAGGGGGTATATGGAGAGTCGACCAATATTGGCCGCGCTCTCAGCTACCAAAATCCCTGGGTAGATATAAAGAGGTGGGTGCTGCTCTTTGCCGATAAGCAGGCTGAGCAATGGTTCGCGGTGGTCGGCGTCCCTGTGGACCAAATCCCGACCCTGATGGAGGCCGGACGCCGACTCTCAATCGGACTGGGAGCGGTGTACGTGAAGTTCCAGGGTCGGAACGGTAGGTTCACCGACACCCCTCAGGGATGGGACCCCGCCACGGGTACCCTTGGTGAGGTGCCAGACCAGCCGCAGACACTAGTGGGGGAGTCATCCCCCACTACAAGCAACCCGGAGGCATCCGCGACTGAACCTGCCCCGGCAGGGTCGGCCGCCCCCGCTGCCGCCACCGTGGGCGCCGTCCCCTTATCTGGTACGGAGCTGGACGACATGATCCTGTCCCCGGCTTCGACCCAGGGGGGGGACGGCTTCGACGAGGGCGACCTGTTCGCCGGGCTCAGACTGGAGGGGGACGAGGAGGGGTTGGCCAGCGATGGCGTCCCTTTCGTCGGCCTGTAAAATCCTCCAGGCAAACCTCCACCACAGTCAGACCGCGACGGCTCAGCTTCGCAAGTGGCTGGAGGTTCAACACACGGCCATTGCCTTGATCCAGGAGCCGTGGATAAGGGCAGGCCGCATACAAGGACTCTCCAATCTTGGCGGTAAGCTCCTGGTCACCACAGAGCACGACCATCCCAGATCGTGCATTTATATCACAGGTAACCTTAAAACACAGCTATTAACCGATTTTTGTTGCAGAGATGTCTCTGCAGCAAAGCTGCTAATACAGCGTGAAAACGCCATGGAGATGGTGATCGTCCTCGCCTCGGTATATATGCCTGAGGCAGAGGCGCCGCCCCCGCACGATTTCGCCCGCCTTGTGAGCCACTGCGAGAGGAGCGGGCTTGACGTCGTGGTTGGGGCCGATGCCAACGCTCACCATCAGCTGTGGGGTATAGACACGCAAAATGAAAGGGGTAAGGCCTTGGTAGACTATCTTTTCTCCACTAATCTAACCCTACTAAACATGGGATCCGAACCAACGTTCGTAACAAGGCGTAGCCGGACAATCATTGACCTAACTCTGGCTACAGAGGGAGCGTCGGAAGTCATCACTGGGTGGCATGTCTCCAAAGAGGCGTCCTGCTCTGATCACAGGTGGATCCGCTTCGACATCCAGGTCTGCATCCCACCCACACAACCACGGCGCAATCCGCGCAACACGGATAGGGCCACCTACGCACGCAGCCTTGAATCAAAGCTGGCGACAGCAGACGATCCGACAACATTTGCGGATCCGACACAGATTGAAACACAAGTAAGTCACCTTACTAAATCAATGATAGACAGCTACCATACTGCCTGCCCAGAGACCCCGCGCAGCACACCGGGCAAACAACCCTGGTGGGGCGCCGAGCTGGAGCGCAGGCGCGGTAAGGTAAGGAAAGCCCTGAATAGAGCTATGAACACAAGTGCGGATGAGGACTGGGATGACTATTACGCAGCCAAATCCAGCTATAAAAAATGCATCAGGTTCAGAAGTACCACGGGATGGCGCAAATTCTGTGGAGGTATTGAATCTTGCCAGCAGGCGAACAGGGTGAGGAAAGTACTAGCGCAACAGCACACACCTGGGCCTGCTACCCTTCGGAAACCTGACAATACATTAACATCCTCACCAGAAGAAACGAGACGCATCCTAATTGAAACTCACTTCCCCGGATGCATCTTCGCACAGGTAATCGACTGGCAGGATGCAACACAGACACCATCAGATAATGATTGGCTCTACGCAAGCAAGGTGATCACGTTGGAGAAACTCCAATGGGCCATTCAGAGCTTCCATCCTTTTAAGGCAGCTGGTCCGGATGGAGTGTTCCCCGCCTTACTGCAGTGGGGAGGCACCTCTGTCGCTTTAAAACTGCTGCCTTTATTGAGAGCGTGCCTGGCCTTCAGATACGTTCCTAAGGGATGGAGGGAAGTGGAAGTTATATTCATCCCTAAGCCAGGTAAGGGTGACTACACAAACGCCAAATCCCACCGACCAATAAGCCTGACCTCTTTTCTACTAAAGACTCTGGAAAGGCTGTGTGATAGGGAACTGAGAGATGGCGCCTTGAAGACTATACCGCTACACGGCAACCAACATGCATACAGCTCAGGTAAGTCGACTGAATCCGCCCTTCACCTGGTAGTGAGCCAGATAGAGGAAGCGATTCACCAGAAAGGCACCTGTCTGGGCACTTTTATAGACATCGAAGGAGCCTTCGACAAAACTAACTTCTCCAGTATCAACAGCGCCCTCTCCAGACATGGGGTAGAACAGGTACTAGCGGACTGGATCACTAACATGCTAAGTAAACGAGTGGTTCGCCTTGAAGGTGAGCAGCATGGCCATGATAGCCAGAGGCTGCCCCCAGGGAGGGGTGCTGTCCCCCCTTCTATGGAATCTGGTGATCAATGACCTCATCGCCAAACTCAACGCCAACCGCTTTTACACAGTAGGTTATGCCGATGACCTCGCAATCCTAGTTTCGGGGAAGGTGACGGGCACGATATGCAACCTCACTCAGCAAGCGCTACGAATCGTAGAAAAATGGTGCAGGGATTTTGACCTATCAGTGAACCCTACTAAGACCGAGCTGGTCATGTTTACCCACAAACGAGCTATGGGCCCTTTCCGCCTACCAAAACTGTTCGATACTGAACTCCAGTTGGCCAACGAGGTAAAGTACCTTGGTGTCACACTAGACAGTAAGTTAAACTGGAGCAGTCACCTGGACAATAAACTGAACAGGGCCTGCATAACCTTTTGGCAGTGCAGGAGAATGATAGGTAAGACGTGGGGCCTATCCCCTAAAATTACACTTTGGCTGTACACTGCAGTGATCCGCCCCATGATCACCTACGGGGCTGTGGTCTGGTGGCCCCGCACCAAGCTAGTTACAGCCGCCAACAAACTACAACGCATGCAAAGACTAGCCTGCATGGCGACTACAGGTTGCATGAGGACTACTCCGACGGCACCAGTTGAAGCCATCCTGGGAATCCCACCGCTCCATCTGTTCATACAACAGGAAGCGACGATGGCGGCAGTACGTCTTGATACACTAAATCTCTGGGGTAAGAGTATCACACCACACACCATGCTGCTTGAGGGACTACACAAGGAGTTCCCCATTACGAAAGCCATTAAAGACAAGGTACCCAAACAATTTATCTTTGATAAAAAATACAAGATCCAACTTCACGAGGATCGTCGATGCGAGGGGCTACGACCTACGGAGCTGCGCATCTTCACGGATGGATCTAAAACAGGTAGTGGCACAGGTGCTGGAATCTTTTCGGAGGATCTCAACATACATATTGCCACACCATTGGGGGCCCACAACACAGTGTTCTAGGCCGAATGCATGGGTATTTCTCTGGCAGCTTCAGCCATTATGGCTAGGGAAGTAAAAGACCACTCAATCCGCATACTCTCAGACAGTATGGCTGTTCTGCAAGCGCTGAACAGTTATACAGTTGACTCTGGGCTAATATACGAGTGTCACCAGCGCCTCAACCAGGTGGGTAACCTCAATAAAATAACCATTCAATGGATCAAAGGACACAGCGGTTCGCTGGGCAACGATGCAGCCGACGAGCTTGCCAGGAGAGGTTCGAGCATGGCACCAGTGGGACCTGAGCCCATCGCGCCACTTCCCTTCGGGTTTTTACGCACTCTGGTAAGGAAACGCACCAGAGACCAACACGACAAACACGAAAACTGGACGGATCAAGGCGATTGCAGGCAGGCTAGGGAAGCACTTCGGTTTAAAGATATTTATTCTCATAAAGAACACAAATAGTTCACTTAAAATATGAGATTATAAATAGATCATACACTTATACTAATTACATCATGACTCCGTGACTCGACAATATATAAACTGACAGCGATAACAAAATATATATATTATATAAATAGGGTTCCAGAGAAATTGAGTACACATGGTTAGTTACTAAATTTTAGATACATAAGTTTTTAACATTTTTTTAAAAATATTTGTACTTTTTACATTAATCATATCATCTGGCAGTTTATTATATAGCACTGCTCCTTCATATAAAATGTTTTTCCTCCCGTAATTGGTTCTGGGTGGCCTGAGTTCTAACTTGTTGCGATTTCGGGTGTGGTATCCGTGATTTCCCTTTTTGAAAGTAAGTTGAGAGTGGGTTTCCTGTGATATAATTTTTTTTATTAAAATGCATGTTTTGAATATGTATAGTTGTTGTATGTTGAATATCTTAGTGTCGTTGTATATTTGTTTAGTTGATGTTAGGTAATGGTAATTGTACAGAGTTTTAATAAGTTTGTTTTGTATTATTTGAATGTCATTTATGTAGGTTTTAGCAGCACATCCCCAGATTTCTACTAAATACTCCAGGTGAGGTTTCACGAGTGCATTGTATATCATGGGTTTGATTTTATGTGGGATACAACCAGAAAGTCTACGTAATGCCCCAGTGAATGAAGAGATTCTGTTACGCATGTTTTCAATGTGGTTACACCATGATAGTCTTGGGTCCAGAGTTAAACCTAAATACTTTTCGTTTGTTGATTTTTGTAGGGATTCATTATCTATGGATAGTTTAATATTACTAGGTACTTTTTTATTTTTTGCTGCAAATACCATATACGACGTTTTTTTCGGGTTGATGGTCAGCAAATTGTTTTTGAACCATTCATTAAGTGATGATAAGTCAGCTTGCGCTTTCCTGATAATCTCTTGAACATCATGTCCAAAATAGAAGAGACAAGTGTCGTCAGCGTACAGAGTGATGTCGCCAGTAACATTAACGTTTTTTATGTTATTTACGTACACAAGAAAAAGTAGAGGTCCTAAAATTGATCCCTGTGGTATTCCGCAATTTAATCTAGCTGGTGTACTCTCATAATTGTTTATTTTGACTATTTGAAACCTGTTTGTAAGGTATGATTCCATGACTCTGTATGCCGATCCCGTTATTCCCACGTTACTGAGTTTTTTAAGCAAAAGTGAATGACAAACTGTATCGAATGCCTTCTTCAAATCGTTGAAGATTCCCAGGCCTATAAGTTTCTTGTCAATTGATGTTTTAATTTTAGTTATTAAGTCTATTGTGGCTGATAGAGTGTTCGATTTAGGACGGAACCCGTATTGGTGGCTATATAGGAAATCAATATTATTTAAGTGGTTTAAGAGGCGTCTGAAAATTATTTTTTCAAAAATTTTTGATAGTATAGGTAGCACGGATATAGGTCGGTAATTGCCAGGGTCAGATTTGCTTCCAGACTTGTATATTGGCGTCACTTTTGCTACTTTTAGACTATCCGGGAACCTTCCCATTTCCAAGCATTTATTAATGCAACTATTTAGGTGATCTAGAATCAACTTTTTTATACATTTGATATCCTTGGCACTAATCCCATCTATGCCGCAGCTTGTGATTGTGTTTAGATCATCGATAATTTTATTTACCTCTTCTGCTGTACACGGTTCAAATTCGGTTAGCTCATTATTAGGTACGTTTGTAGTGTAATTAAGAGTATTGGTTAAATTGTTGTGGTATTTCAATGGTATGTTATTGGCTAAGTCAGGACCAATTGACGAGAAGAAATCATTAAAGCTTTGACAAATTTCATCTCCATTTGTAATTTCACAGGTGTTAACTATAAGTTTAGGAGGGGTGGAAACAGTTTTAATTCTATTATTAGCTAAGTTATTTATTAGACTCCACATTTTTTTTGGCTTTTTCTCGGATTTCTTAATATTTTCGTAATAATAGTTATTTCTAGTATTTCTTATACTTTTAAATACAGCATATCTTTTTAATTTTAGTTGTTCTTCCAGTATAGGATTATCAGGATCTGCTTTATGTTTTCTCCAGATTATATTTCTCTCATCAACTTTATCTAGTACTAGCTTCTGCCCGCGACTTCGTCCGCGTGAAATTCGTACTTTCCTCTAAAAATTTCGAAAATGTATGTAAGTATATGATCTTTTCATTTATTTAGGGCTGATTTTTCAATCGACCGATAATTTTTATTTGTTGAATAAAATTGACGTCTGACAGTTTTTGTATGGAACAACTGTCAAAAATTCAAAATTATTCCTCCGATAAAGTTATCTAGTGTTGGAAAAATCAGCCCTTAGATAAATAAGTATTCGGGTCAATTTTTAAGTTTATAGATCAAAGGGTTTTTGTATTTTTCAAATAAACTGTATCCCCGCTTTTCACCCCCACAGGGGCGGAATTTTGAAATTTCGTTTGGGATGTGTTCATAACTTGACTCAAACACCCATACCCATTTTCGAGTTAATGGAAGCAAGCAGTAAAATCCAACCCTCAAACTTTATTACCCTTTTCCACCTTGGTAGGAGTCGATTTTTGAAAAACCCTAAAACACACTTTTTTATGTTTAACCGACTTCAGAAAAGGAGGAGGTTCTAAGTTCGTCGGAACCTTTTTTTTAAATGTTCCCGATTACTCGAAGACGGCTGGACCGATTTGAAAATATTTTTTTTGTTTGAAAGGGTATACTTTCCAGGTGGTCTCATTGTCATCAGGTCAGGATCTGATGATGGGATCCTGGAGAAATCGACGGAACGCTTCAAATATTATAGGCACACCTATAGCGATTTGGGTAATTTTTATAATAACTCGTGCATTTGCTCTCGAAAAGCACTATTTGATGAAGTGGAACTGATGATGAAGACCACAGATGGCCACCGGACCTACTCAATAATAAGTATTTCACGGGTTGCGATTCGATTACTTTAATATGGTTGCCAAGCAATTTATGCTCGTCACAATGCGAATGGTGAAATGCAGCTGATGGTGAAATACCAGGAGAATTCCTCAACAATTAATGTCCCTGCATCGGGAAAAGCAATATTTTGGTAAAGGCGATGAGCAACTTGGCTATTGTAACTTAGATAAGTTATAAACAGACCCACTAAAAAGCGAGAAATAAAAACATAAAAAAACAACTTCCGAAAAAACACTACAAAGTGAAAAATAACTTTAATTTCGGAAGTCGGTGGCAAAAAACTAAAATACAGATCTAAAGACACCGACTTCCGAAATTAAAGTTATTTTTCACTTTGTAGTGTTTTTTTTTTGGAAGTCATAAAATTTACAAACCAAATAAATAAGATTTTTCATATAAACTGTATTGTATCTTTATTATTTACTGAGCCAAATGTTGCCAAGCTTCAAGTTTATTAACCAAATTAATAAGAGTTTTGATATAAACTGCACCCCTCTTTTTATCCCCATAGGGATGGAATTTTGAAAAATCGTCCGGGATGTTTCTAAGACTTGACTTAAGGATTATTTATACCAATTTTCCAGTTAATCAAGCCACGTAATATAATACTCCCCTATGAAATTGACTACCCCTCTTCATCCCGTTAAGAGTAGATTATCGAAAAACCCTGATACGTTATTCTTTATTTTTGGTCATAACTATAAATACTCAGTTTCGAGTTAATCGAACTGCGTGTTAAAATTATTCCTTACAAATGTTGACACCCCCCAATCCCCCTGTAGGGGGTAGTTTAGGAAAACTAAAAATTACTAACTTCATAATTTACCTACTTAGATAGTATTCTTGCCAAGTTTTCAGTTTGTTGTCATTTAATCTGTTTCCCCGGTTTTCAACCTTATAGGGATGGAAATTTGAAAAATCGTTTAAGATGTGTTCATAACTTGATTCAAAGATTATTTATACCAATTTTCGAGCTAATCAAGCCACGCAATAAAATCCTCCCCTGTAAAATTAACAACCTCTTTCACGTAGTTAGGGATAGATTTTCGAAAAACCCTGATACACGTTGATCTTTATTTTTAGTTTTAAGTATACATACTCAGTTTCGAGTTAATCGGACAGCGCGTTAAAATTCTTCCATACGAATTTTGACACCCCCCAATCCCTCTTTAGAGGGTAGTTTAGAAAAACAAAAAATGCCAAACTTCATAATTTATTTAGATAAGTATTCGTGGCAAGCTTCAAGGTTATTAACTCATAAGATTTTTCATAGAAACAAAAACCCCCCTTTTCACCTCCTTATAAGTTGAATTTTCGAAACCCCTTCTTCGTAGATATCTACTCTTCACAAAGAACACACCCTCCAAAATTCACTTTTATTTTAGGCTGTGCGTTGATAATTCAGTCAGGTCATTGAATTTTATATAATATAGATTATACAGGGTGTTTGGTGCATCGTTTGCCAAATGGAATTGGTCGAAAGGAGAGGTTGTTTGCTATCTCTTAAGGCCCAGTAACTCATTCCTTGTTACACCGGTTTTTTTATTACGACTTTTTAAATTTTATTTAGAAAAATACAAGAACTCTGCATTTAAGCTTAATTTTTTTTTAAGTTATGAGTATAGCCTTCAAATTTCATTTTAATTCTTATGTTTACTCTTGTATGGTTCTATGAAAATCAAAATTACTTGCTAATAACATCTAGTTCCTTTTTAATAACTCATAAAGTTTTTGAAAAAAGGAAAAATACACTTAACACTCAACTTTAAATTGCTGTAAAAAAAAACTAAAAGCGATCGGGATCTTCAAATTCTTTTAAAAATTTCTCTAGTTTGTCCCCTTTCCAACGGTGTGCAATATACCAAAAAAACTTTTAATAACTTCAGTAATTCGCAAAATGTGTAATCGAGACACATCAGGCTGATATTCGATATTACGGTAAGAACACTTGTTTTCCCATAAATAACATTCTTTAAGTAGGTGGATAGTGTTATCTCACTCTTACGCAGTCTCTTATCTCTTTCTAGGGTTCGAACTTTCCTCGAACTTGAAATAAAAAATAAATTTTTATTTAATAAGTATACTTAATTATAAATTTTAAATTTTACACTATCAAAGCAAACTGGGCCTTAAGAGATAGCAAATGACCTCTCCTTTCGGCCAATTCCATTTGGCAAACGATGAACCAAACACCCTGTATAATTAATAAAAAACAACATTTCATCCCCCTTTTTACCCCCTTAAGGGTTGAAATTCTAACAACACCGTTGCGTTACCTTCCAACTATAAGCCTACATAATAAATTTAGTGACTTTTACTTCTAAAATTAAGCACTTTCCATACACAGCTTCATCCCCCTTTTTAACCCTTCGGGGGTAGAATTGTCAAAAACGCTGAGATACGTATAAATTAATTTTCAATCCTCAGCCTAAACACAAAATTTGAAGATCCTTCCTTTAAAACTGACGGACTTTCATATAAACTTCCATCCCCTATTTCACCCCTTTAGGGGTAGAATTCCCAAAAATCCTTTCTTAGTGGATACTTACTTTGCACAAAGAATACACTCTCCAAGTTTCATGTCCCTAGGACCAGCGGTTTGGGCTGTGTGTTGATATATCAACAATCAGTCAGTTTACCATTTTATATATATAGAGATTTTCTTATTTATCCAGTCGTCTCTTGGTTTATTCATAATTTTGATTTTTGTTGTTTTATTTTGTTGTAACTGTGATATAATGAAGCTTTCTAAGGTTTCATAGATATGTTCCTCATTTATGACATGTTGGTTTTCTACGGATTTATACAGCCTTTCGAAGTTAGTCACTGAGAAAGTAGTCTTCTGTTTTGGGACGTGTTTATGATTTTTCAATTCAAGATAGAGTTGATTATGGTCCGACAAGGTCGAGTTGATGTATGCCATATGGAATTTTCCTGAGTTCAAGTTTGAGCAAATATGGTCTATTACAGATTTAGTGTTACTTGTTTCTCGTGTGCAATAATCAGCATCTATTTTGTTCAAAATCTGGTAGCCCGTTTCATTGAGTGCATCAACGTAAGTTGTCGTCTGACGTTCATTACGAAGCAAATTAATATTAAAATCGCCGAACACTAGAGCTCGTCGTTTATTTTCCAATTGAGAAATGTAGAATTCTAAAAAACTGCTTACGCTTGTATTTGGGGGTCTATAGATTAAGCCAATATGTAGTGCGTATTTAACTAGGTATATCCAAACATATTCGTTTTCTTCCTTACTTTTTATTTCTATAACTTCATGTTCTGCGGGGGAGTGTCCGTATATATCCATAACAGTATTAACTGTTATGGATATATACGGACACTCCCCCGCCTCGGCGGTCCTTTCTATAGTTGTAGATATGTGTATAGCCTGTGATTTGAAGCAGGTTGGCCTCTGAGTCTGACTTTATCCAAGTTTCCGTCAGAAGTAGTAATCCTATGGTCTGTCCTATTGCTTTTAAAATACATAATAATTCCTCTAACTTTCCGAATTTAACCAGACTTCTAATATTTGTATATAGTACTTTCAAAGATGACTTACTGGTGGTTAGGTCCTTATAGCAGTCTAGATGTTGGTATGTTATGTCGCAGTTCATTTCAAATTTTTCAGTGTTTAGGATATCGGGGGTCGTTCTGATTCGCTCGTGTTTTTTGGATTTATTTTTACAATTTGCGGTACTGAGTTTTTGTATTTAATTGTGATATTAGTCTCACCATTCTGTTGCCGGCATTGCAATTCTTCACGAATCTGTTTATAATACTTTTGTTGAGCAATAGTCTGATCCGCAAAGATGTGTATGTTTTTATCTATGACATTATTTCGGTTACGCAATAAATATTTTGAAGTTTCTTGAGATTCAAAACATACTTTAAGTGGTCGATTCTTATTAGGTACGTATTTTCCTAATCTTATTATGTTAACAGGGATAGGACAATCCGGCCAGATGCCTGTAATCATCTTCATAGTAACATTTTTGTCGTAATCAATCCTCACATTTTTGTTGTTTTCGTTTATTTCTTGCATACCCACTATAATGATATTTTTCTCGCGGCGCTGGCGCTCGCGTAGTTCGAGTATTGTGTCCTCACTAGTAAGCGGGAGCGATTTTTGTTGCATTGTCGGCGTTTTTGTTTCGGGTTTTAGTGATGTAAGTTCCTTTTCTAGGTTGTTTATTTTAACTTGTAATGAACTGTTTAGCGATTTCACATTGTTTAAATCTTGTTTTATGTTATTTTGTTCTGATACAAGGGAGTCCGACACAGTTTTGACACCTTTTATTTCGTCTTTTATTTCTGTTATATTTTGATGAATCTGTGTGAAATTTTCTTTTTGCAACTTGCTGAAATCTTGGAAAAAGGACATTATTTCACGCTTAAATTCTGCTAATTCTGACTTAACATCATACTGGTGTTCAAATTACGTTCTTTTTCTATGTGTTATATTGGCAGCATTTTCTTCCAAAGTCCGTAAGTCCGGTGTTGATTGTGTTGATCCGCTATCGTTGTCACTCATTACGTTTCCGCTCTTCGGTGATCGCATAGTCTTCATGTTTATTATTTGTGCGCGATGAGGTACAGGAGCGAGCGAGTCGAAAAATTGCGACGTTCTCTTTTACTCGCGGGTGTGAGGGGCGCTTGGCGCACCGCTGCGAGTTACAGCTCGGTGATGAGAGGTAACAACTAGTAGAATACACTTTTACTCGTAATTAAAGCTTACAACTGTTAAAATAGGCTTCAAACTCGGTAGTATGTAACTAAGAAACTTTTTAGAAATAATTAATCTCTAGAACACACGTCTTGTCGAGTCGACGCACGGAGCTCGAAAAAGCCAAACTTCCCACTTTGGATACCCGCCTCACGAAACAGGTTCTCCGTCTAACTAAACAAAAGCTGCGTATAGTTACGGCAGCTTTAACTGGCCACGGGTCATTTAATAAACACCTCTATGTCATAGGAGTAACAGACAGTCCGCTGTGCAGGGCCTGCATGGAGGATGACGAGACAGCGGCACATGTGCTTCTAAACTGCCCGGTGATCACCACGTACAGGGCAAAGTACTTCGGTAACCCAGGTACCCTACGCGAGACAGTCAGCAACATCAAGGCGTTGCTGGCCTTCCTTGAGGAGCTGGGGTGGATCGAATAATCGATTTTCCCACCCGTACGCAAAATACGCGCATTGACGTGGAGTTGCGGAAACCAGCCCGTAATACCAATTACCAATGTCCTTCCCCGGGATGCAATCTATCTCACTGCCAAATGTTAGCGAAATCCGTTCAGTGGTTTAGGCGTGAAAAGATAACGTACAGACAGACAGAGTTACTTTTGAATTTATAATATTAGTATGGATAAGGATAACGATGTACACAAAAGGATGCTCTATCTTAGGTAACAATTCATTAAGTACAGACGGCAGCACATCAAGATACCCGAAACTGTCAAATTTTCCCGAACAACTTTGAACCTTATGCTTTAGCGATAAAGTTGAAAATCTATTATCATAGAAAATGGAGAACGCTGTGTTGGTGTCTTTCTTGATTTGGCAAAATCATTCGACACCGTGTCTTCTGGACTGCTTTTGAAGAAACTTGAGGCAATAGGTATAAGAGGTACTCCTCTAGAATGGTTTCACAGCTACTTAACATCGCGGTATCAATATTGTAAAATAGACAGTCACCAAAGCAGGTTGCTCCCAATCACGTTTGGAGTTCCGCAGGGCAGTACCCTTGGCCCGACGTTGTTTACGCTGTATATTAATAACATAGTAAATCTCCCTCTTAGAAACGCTGAAGTGATCTCCTACGCTGACGACACAGCCATCGTTTTCCACGACACGTCATGGGACCAAGTTTATCGACTGGCGGAACAAGGCCTCTCTCAGATAGCGCAATCCCTAGACTCTAACCTACTGACACTTAACGTTAGTAAAAGTAAATACATAGCCTTCTCCAAAACTAGCTCTGCCAGTGCCTCTCTATCAATGTCCTTAAAAATACATACCTGTCCACAGAAACACCTTATTTCCTCACAACTGCCACTCCACTCCTGCGCATGTAAAGTCTTTGAACGTACTGACACGATCAAATACCTCGGAATAACCATGGACAACAACTTAACGTATAAAGCCCACATTTTTGCCCTTTCCTCCAGAGTACGAAAACTAATACATGTTTTGAAAAAACTCCGAGATTGCACCCATATCGATATTTTGCGAATGGTCTACTTTGCACTCTGCCAGTCAATCATAACGTACTGTATTTGCATTTGGGGACGCGCTGGTAAGAGCATATAGGAAAAATCTGTAGCTGGCTTAATGGTACAGACATCCACTCGCTGTCACTGCCTCCTTGGCAGAAGTCATGATGTCTGGGTCCAACTCGAACAGATCCACACGATTATTTAATAAGCGTTCGAAGTTTGCACTTTGTTTTTTAAAATGTCAACGGTTACTTTCACTTTTAGCGTTCTGATTTTGCGCATGAACCAACACGAATCCCACTTCTGATATAGGAAAAGGTATAATGTGCCTCGTTATTATCAGGCATATTTTAATTACTGTGGGCGTACTAAGTGGGTAGTGTTGGTTATTGCGCAATAGAAAAACGGTTTGCAATTCAAATCAGATTATTATTTCATGAACAATTAAATCACACTAGCAAATCATACACTGTAGGTACACGATACAACCAGATACGGAACGCGATATAGTTTCTGAGCACATGTTGTCCGTACGATGTCCAATGGTCAAGTCCCTCGCCTGAGTTGGAAATCGCGACGCCCCCGTCAGGGGGCGTGGCGAGCGGTTCCGGGGCTTCGCCCCCCGGCCGCGGAAGCCATACGGTGGCCTGCTAATACAGGCCTCTCACTTTATCGGCTACAAGGGCCTGCGGCAATTGTTGGGCACGCGTATTTACGCGCGCCCATGTGAGTGATTGCATGTGGTTTTTCTGTAGGCGCGCCGCGACGCTGTCTCTCAGCGCCGCTTTCTTCACGACACCTCGGCGGTCTGTCCCCGCCAGGTGAGACCCCCAGTTACCTGGGGGAGGCCCGGCGGGGGACGACCAGCGACAGAGGTGCCGACTCGACGCTCCTACAGAATTAGGTGGAATTGCCCCCGCCCGTCCCGCTTCCAGAACTAGCCGGGCACGGTCCGGGCTAAGGGGCAGTCATGTGTGTGTGTGAGCGGTATTGTTGTGTGACACCGCCCAGTGTATGCACGTACCGCGGCCCGCGCTGCGCATACGCGCGTGAGTTATAGCGTCTGTATAGTGGTGGATGTCTGCGTTCGTCGCGTGACGTGCCTATATTAACCTAGCACACGCCACGCGACGAGTGTATGTAATGTGTGAAGTCTAATTGAATCGAGTGAGCCGCGTGTAACCTGGGTGCGGCTCACTCGAGGCGTCAATCCGGTGCGATGGGGTCGTCGTCCGCTACCAGGTCGCGGGGCAGGGGTCTCGTTTCGGGGGGGCGCGCGTGCCAGGGCGCAATGTCCTGGACATGCGGCCAGGCGGATGCGTCGGCACGCGCGAACATACCCGTCGCGAGGCGCCGCACAAACTCGTCCAGGCTCTCAATCCCGAGGTCCCGTTGCAGGACATCGTTCCTCACGTAGCGAGGAGCGTCGGTGATAGTCCGCAGCGCCAGACTCTGCTGCGCGCGGAGCAGCTTTCGGCTCGACTCGCTCGTGAGGGCGAACCATGCCGGGGCGGCGTACGTCAATATCGGGCGCACGTACAACTTGTACACGCCCAATTTGACGCGCGCCGGTATTCGGGACGAGAGCACCGGTTTAAGGACGTTGCGGGCGACCCTACCTTTTGCGGCGACCGAGCGGACGTGTGGCCCCATCGTGAGCCGACGATCGATGGTTACCCCCAGGTACTTGACCCGGGGCGACCACGCGATGTCGGCTCCCTGCAGCTTCAAGGGTGGTGGGAGGGGCGGAAAGCCGGTGACCATTGCCTGCGTCTTACCCACGTTAACCGACAGCCGCCACCTGGACAGCCATTCCGGCAGCTTGTCTAGCGCGCGCTGCATCTTGACGGCCGCGTACTTCGCATTAAGCGATGTAGTAATGTACGCGGCGTCGTCGGCGTACAGCGCGAGCATGGCGTCCGAGGTAGTGGGGATGTCGTCGGTGTAACGTGAGTAACACGCCGGCGACACGCAGCTGCCCTGCGGGACACCCGCGAGCACCGGGCGGGCGCTAGAAAGCGCCCCGTCGACCACCACCCTAAATGTCCTGTCTGTGAGGAAAGTGGAGACCACCTTGACGACGCGACGGGGCGCGCCTGAAGTGGCCAGCTTGTAAATCAGGCCGTCGTGCCACACACGGTCGAAGGCCTTCTCCATGTCAAGGAATACTGCCACCGAGTACTCCTTCCTGTTGAGCGCGGCTGCGAGGTGGTGCAGTACCCTCGACAGCTGGAGCGTCGTGCTGTGTTCCGCCCGAAACCCTAACTGCTCCGAGCGCGGCGTGATATGTGGCTGGAGATGTCGCAGCAGGAGTGCTTCGAACACCTTGGAGACTGTCGGCAGCAGAGTGATCGGCCGATAGCTCTCCGGCTTCAGGATGTCTTTTCCCGCCTTGGGCAGCATAATGACGCGCCCCTCCTTCCACGAGCCGGGAAAGGCCCCCGTGCGCAGTATCCCCGTGAACAGGCGCGCCAGCGCCGCTACCATACGGTACGGCAGGTGGCGCAGCACTGTGTTGGTGATACCGTCAGCACCGGGGGCCTTCCTAGGCTTCGTCCTTAGGATGGCGCGTCTGACTGCGCCCGGCGAGAAAAAGATTGGCTCTTCATCGGGAGCTATCGGCGTTGCGAAGTAGTCTCCCAGGTGTTTCTCGACTGCTGCGACATGGTCGGTGTCGCTGGTCGGGTTTGGGCGGAATTGACGCTCCAGGTGTTCGGCGAAGACCTCCGCCCGGTCCTCTGCTACATACTTGAGCGCCCCGTCGCTGTTGCGCAGCGGACGCACCGGAGCTGGGGTATTCGTAAGCTGGCCGCAAAGCTTGTGTAGAGACGGCCAGCTGTCCGCCGTGGCGTCTATTCTGTCCTCCCAGCCCGCGGTGGTCAGCGCCTGTAGTTCGGCCTTGACTCTCTCCGCGAGACGGTTGAGCTTTCGCTTCATCGTCGGACATCTTGTTTGTTGCCACTGCTTGCGAATGCGCCTCTTCTCGGCGATCATCGCGTTGATGCGAACCGGCAGGGGCGGCAATAGCCCTCTCCCCTGCGGCTGCGTGCTAGTCGCCGCTTCCAAGGCGCTCTGTATGCAAGCAGTGACATCGTCCGCGGTCCTGTCAACGTCCGCGGAGGTAACAATAGGCCGAGTCGGCGTGGTGGTCTCCACTTTCTCCACGAACTTTTCCCAGTCCGTGGATCGACGTGGCGCTATGGGCTTCAGTCGGGTCGGCATTCCCGATAGGACGACGAGTACAGGTTGGTGGTCCGACTGTAACTCGTCGTCTATCACTTGTTGAGTGATCTGGCAGCTTAGCCCCCGGTGGACTACGACGTCCAGCACGTCCGGCATGTACCGCGCAGCGTCTGGGTAGTGCGTCGGCGTCTCTGGGCCGGACACCGTATAGCCGAGGGCTTCCGAGTCCGCGAAGAGCCGTCTCCCCTCGGTATTCATAGTGTAGGAGTTCCACGCCGGGTGCTTGCAGTTCAAGTCGCCGGCGAGGATGGTGGCGCGCGTGGTATCTACAAGCAGGGCCCGCAGCTCGGTAAGGTCCAAGCGAGCCGCGGGCGGCTTGTAGCAAGCGTAGATGTTGATGTCCTCGCCGGCTACGTGTAGCTGCACACCCAGGGCGTAGAAGCTCCTGAGCGACGGCAAGGGGAGTTCCTGATGGACGACTCTTCGCCTCACTAGTACCGCCAGACCACGGTAGCGGATGTTTGTGTCGGCCGACCTTTCATCCTTCCTATATAAGTGATACCCTGGGACCCTGACCCTATCTTCGGGCCCTAGTAGGGTCTCACTTATAAGCGCCACGTCGATGTCCTGTTCCCTCAGAAGATGGCGGAGGGCGGCGATCTTTCCCATAAGGCCGCGGGCGTTCCAATGAATCACCCTCAATGGCCTAGCCATGGTACAGGGTAAGTAACGTGGCCAGGCCATCAAGGATGACCGTCTCTATGTTCTGACCCTGCCTGATGGCCTTAATTAAGTCCATCAACAATTTAATTGCGCAGGTCGTGAACTCTTTTTGGGTCTCGGTCTTGGCTTCATATCGATGCTTCCGGCAACAAATGTCGTAAACGCCATTTTGGCGAAAATGAGTTAAGAATGCAGCCCTACTTAATTTTTGGCGCTGCGTCGATCTAAAAATGTGAAAAAAATATTCGCCTAAAAAAAATACTTTTACACCCAAAATTTTTACTAGTATAATCAAGATTTTTTAGAAAAGAGGGTATGTATAACTCATATTGCTTAGAACCGAATAACCGTGCAGGTCGTATAATACAACGTACAAACAGCTGTCGGTCGTCAAAAGTCGTCTGTTAGTGGTCGTAAATACCAACTTCTTGAATTTTCTGGGGTGTATGTCCAAGCTAACTTTTAAAATAAGGCTTTGACATAAATAGCAATAATATATTATGAAACACCATCGTATTTTACGTATTTCTTGTATAGAACACAATTTTACAACTTTTAAAGTTAAAAAGATATAAGCCAAAAACGAAATTATTTTTTGTTTTTCGTTGATTACCAAAAGTGCTATTTTGGTGTTTACGACCTTTGTTGTCGGAAGCATCGATATGTTATGTTAGCGCCGGTGGCGCCGCGGCTCGCCTTCTGAGCGAACTGTTTGGTTTTTAGTTCCGCGATTTGCCGCGGCGCTGCACCGGCGCTAGTAGTAGGTTCGGTGGGTTTCACGACCTGCGCCCCGCTTGTGGCAGGGTCGGCCTTGGGAGTGTCTCCTTGGGTCGCCGGAGGGGGGGGTTGGGACTCCTTCTTCTTTCCCTTCCCTTTACCCCCGCGCCTCTTCCTCCTCCGCTTCGAGGAGGTGGCTTGGCCTTTTTCGGTGGGCCCGTTGGCCGCCGCCATAAGCGTGGCGCTATGGGCCTCCTGCTCCACCATTTGCGGCCTTTCGGTGGCCGCTGGTGGCCAGCGCGCGGTGGTGGTTATGGCGGTCGTCCCCGCTCGCTTGTTCCGGGTCTCCGCCTGGAACACGGGGCACTTGTTGTTGCACGCGGGGTGCGGGCCACCGCAGTTGACGCAGGTGGCCGGCTCCTGGGGTGCTGTTGGTGGTGACACTGGGCTTCGTCGTATCGATTTTTTAGTGTCACCATCAGCAATGGTCATATACCTCCTCGAGTGCCTGGCAACTACTCATCCTTCTCGGACACGTTCGTGGGGAAGAGTAGAAGCTGGGCCGGTGCACCCTGGGCACTGGCAATAATGTCCTTCTGATGGGGGGCATTGTTGCCAGTGGCGAAATATGACCAAGGGGGACTGTTTCCCTGCGTGTTTCCCCGATGACAACAGCGGGGTGCCACGTAAGAAAAGGGGAAACGGGGAAAAAAAAAAAAAAAAAAGCAGGGAGAAATAGGGACCTCACCCTTTAAAGGAAACCATGGATAGAGACTTTTGCGAAAAACGTCCCCAGGTGGGTCCCGACTGCTCAGCGGTCTGGGACTCCCACCCCGCTTCGGCGGGCTGCCCTCCGTACTCTGGGGTGGGCAACAAACGTCTTTTGTCTGTTCCTTCAGACACCAACGACAACCACACGCGCGATAACCGGATAGCGACGATATCACCACATGATGACCATGAACCCTCCGGCTCCAAGCCGATAGAGGAGATGGTGGCGCAGAGTGCATCAAGCGAACGGCTGCCTATCCGACCCTCCAATTCCCGGAGGCGTGACGTTAATAAAAGGCAACGGGATGCAGCAGCGGGGGAGCTGTTGCCGCCTTCGAAAATACCTTTGAAGGCGACGACTGCTCGAGGGGGAGGTACCCCACGTGATAGGAAAGGTCGGTTTACTCGACCTCGAAGAATGCGAGTCGGACAGTCAGAGCGTGCCGCCGACGTGCCAAACGTGCACCGAAGCGAGTGAAGAGGAGGGAATGGATGTGCAAGTCAGCGCCCAAATCACTCCTTCCTCTGCAACTGGAGAGAGCTCTGCTGGCTCAGCGGAGGCCCTGCAGAAAACGGCCTTTCAGGATATCCGGGTGGTTTTGGACACCACACGGAAATCCAAAAATATGAAGGGTACGTGCCAACGGGCCATTAAAGAAGCAGCAGAGCGCGTCAGAGTAGCGATAGAGGGACTCGCTAGTACAAGTTCCTCAGAAGAGACTCGGAGGCTGCAACTGGAAAACGACCAGCTGCGGAAAGAAGTTGGAGCCCTCCGTAAAGAAATGGAGGTTCTTCGAAAAGAAGTTCTCTCCATGCGAAGGCAACCGCTGCAACTAACGCAGCCGCAGCCAGAATCTGTGTGTTCTTCGATCATGGAAAGACCCTCATCAGATATTTTGTTGCGAGCTGCTGTTTCCCAAATCGGGAAAATGATGGACGCCCGGTTCGCTGGGATCGAGGATCGCCTCCTGCCGGCAAAGAATAGCCGTCCACCGTTAGCGGCAGACATCGGAAATGCAGCCGGGAATGCTGCCAATACTAATACCCGCAGAGGGTCAAAAAAGAAACCCTCTATGGCCTCTCGGGAAGCATCTCAGGCAGCATCCCAAGTGGTGTCCCAAGCGGCTGAGACGCAGCAGAGCGCCCCGCCGCATAGTAGACATGTTGCAACCACGCAGGAACCCGACGCTACGCTGTCGACAACTGCCAATGAGGGTTGGCAGACCGCTGTCAAAGGAAAAAAGAAGAAGGGGAAGAAAAAGAAAACGCCTCTGGCACCAAACACTGTGGCATCTGCTATGGGAGCTGGGACTGGATCCGGCTCTGGCCAAGTGGGGAAGCGTAAGCTCCGCGCACCGAGGTCGGCTGCAGTAGTTTTGACACTGCAGCCTGAAGCAGTACAGAAGGGGCTGACCTACGCGGCGGTGATATCGAGGGCCAAGGAAAGCGTGAACCTGGCAGAATCACCGATATCAGGTTCCGTCAGGCAGCGACGGGGGCGCGTCTGCTGGAGTTTCCAGGAACTGAGGGCACCAGAGGAGCGGACCTTATCGCAGAGAAGCTACGAGGAATTTTCAATGAAGACGTCAAGGTCACTAGACCCACAAAGTGCACTGAAATGCGCATATGCGGCCTTGACGATTCCATAACCGGACGAGATGTGCAGGAAGCAATTGCTCGGAAGACCGGCTGCCCTGCAGAAGTGGTTCGAGTAGGTCTAATACGTCTTGGCCCAGGAGGCGTCGGCTCTGCTTGGGCCCAATGCCCTGTCGAGGCCGCAAAGCAACTCGCTGACGCCGGCCGGCTCCTCGTCGGCTGGAGTTCTGCCAGAGTGAGGATCCTGGAGGCTCGGCCCATGAGATGCTTTAAATGCATGGAGAAGGGGCACACCCGTCATAAATGTACCTCTGGCACGGACCTCAGTGGGCTCTGTTTCCGCTGCGGTGAGCCGGGTCATTTGGCTTCGACATGTTCTGCCGACCCCCACTGCCCATTGTGTGACGTGGCGAAGCTGCCGGCCAATCACGTTGTTGGGGGTAAGGGCTGCAGGCTGCCAGCCCCTTCAAAAAGGAGGGAGGCGAGCGCTTCGACCCCAGCCGCTTCTAGTGTCGTGCGACTAGAGCAGTCGCAAGAGGAGGTGATGATTGCGGACTAATTATGGAACCAGTCCGTAATCATCGTCTCCTCCAGACGAATCTTAACCACTCTGCCGCTGCACAGGACTTGCTCCTTCAAACTATGGCGGAGTGGTCGATCGACGTGGCCGTTGCGGCGGGAACCGTATTTCGTGCCAGCCCGCCCTGATTGGGTGGGCGACGTGGACGATTCTGTCGCCATCATCGGCTCTGCGGCCTCTCATTCCTTACCCCTCTCGTTCAGGGAGAGGGGTCCGGGATATGTTGCGGTCGCGCGGGGGGATGTCATACTCTTCGGAGTATATTTCTCCCCCAACAGGAGCCTGGCTGAATTCGAGGACTTTCTCGATCGATTGGGAGCCTCAGTTCGGCGAATGACGCCGGCCCATATTATAGTCATGGGGGACTTCAACGCGAAATCTGTCGCGTGGGGTTCCCCAAGAACAGATAACAGAGGAGAAGCAGTCGACGAGTGGGCGGTAGCTGCGGGCCTTTGTCTCCTAAACAAAGGTTCTGCTAATACGTGTGTGCGACGGCAGGGGGGGTCGATAGTAGACCTCTCATTTGCAACCCCTGCCATCGCCACCCGTGTCCAGGGCTGGCGAGTGCAGGAGGGTGTGGAGACCCTATCGGATCACTTGTATATCCGTATAGATGTCTCCGCCTCACGGGGATCGGAAGTATCTCCACGCTCTGAAGCTCGGCACTTTCCACGCTGGGCGGTGAAACGGCTTGATAGGGACCTGTTGCAGGAGGCAGCTATTATCCAGGCATGGCTATCTTCACCGCCTTCCACTGATGGGGTCGATGCTGAGGCTGACTGATTTCGCGATGCCATGACAGCTGTGTGCGACGCCTCCATGCCTCGTACATGTAGTCGGCCCCCAAAAAGGGAGGTCTACTGGTGGTCCCGGGAGCTGGCGGAACTCCGCGAGGCGTGTATTATTGCCCGGAGGTCCTACTCACAAGTGCGTAGACTACGCCGACGTAATGAGGAGCTGGAATCCCAACTGTATGAGTCCTACCGAAGCGCCCGGGAAGCTCTACAGTTGGCAATCTTCCGAGCAAAGGAGCAGGCGAGAGGCGAGATGTTGGACGGCCTAAACCGCGATCCTTGGGGACGCCCGTATCGTGCGGCGCGGAATAAACTCCGCATCCAAGGCCCCCCACTAACGGAATCCCTCCGGCCTCAGTTCCTTGCTGACGTCGTGGAGGCACTTTTCCCGAGCCAGGCGGAGTACACACCTCCGACGATGGCTCCATCAGCTGATGACCAGGACGTCGAAGAGGAGATTCCTGCGATCACAGATGCGGAGATGGGGGCGGTGATTTTACGGGCGCATTCAAAAACCACCGCCCCAGGACCGGACGGGGTGCCCGCAAAGGTACTGGCTCTAGCATTGGATGCGATGGAGGACAGGCTTAGGGAACTGTTCGATACATGTCTGACGTCGAGACGGTTCCCTAAGCCTTGGAAGGAGGGTCGTTTAGTTTTGCTGCAAAAGGCTGGACGGCCCCCGGAGTCCCCTTCGGCTTACAGGCCAATAGTGCTGCTGGACGAGGTGGGAAAGATGCTAGAGAAGATTCTCGCTACCCGCATCGTCCGGCATTTGGAAACGGTTGGACCAAATTTGTCGGACGCCCAATTTGGTTTTCGAAGCGGCCGTTCGACCGTGGATGCCATTATGCGTCTCAGAACACAGGCGACAGATGCGGTTACGCAACGGGAGGTGCTGTTGGCAGTGTCATTAGACATCGCCAATGCATTTAATACTCTGCCATTCAGCTGCATCGGAGAGGCGCTCCGTTTTCATAGGGTACCCATGTACTTGAGGCAGCTGGTGGCAGACTATTTGAGGGGGCGTTGTGTTAGTTATCAGGGACGCAGTGGCCAAATCGTGCGGAGGCCTTTCACGTGTGGTGTTCCGCAGGGGTCGGTCGTGGGGCCACTCCTGTGGAACTTGGGTTATGACTGGGCGCTTCGCGGTGCTCTCCCAGCCGGGCTGGGCGTCATTTGTTATGCTGACGACACTCTCATCACAGCCCGGGGAAGAAACTTTGAAGAGGCGGCGCGCTTGGCCACTGAGGGTGCGTCCCTGGTCATTAGCCGCATCGAAGCGCTGGGTCTTAGGGTGGCGCTCGAAAAGACGGAGGCCTTGGTGTTTTATGGGCGCGGCCGCCGACCTCCAGCGGGCGCTTACATCACTCTGGGTAGTGAGAGGTTTATGGTGCGGTCGCACATGAGATACCTGGGCCTCGTTCTGGACCGTAGATGGAACTTCGGTGAGCACTTCTGCCGACTTGCCCCGAAGTTGATCGGCACAGCTTCCGCCCTAAGTTGGCTACTACCAAACCTGGGTGGACCGAGTGTGAGCTGCCGACTGCTCTACACGGGGGTGGTGCGCTCGATGGCGCTGTACGGCGCTCCAGTGTGGGCGGACTCCCTGACTGCCCAGAACAAGGTACAGTTGCGGCGACCACAAAGAGTCATGGCTATCAGGGTGATACGCGGATACCGCACAATCTCAGCCGAAGCGGCGTTCACATTGGCCAGAACACCCCCGTGGGATCTGGAGGCGCGAGTATAAGTTTACCATCACAGTGTGGAACTTCGGGCGGAGAGCGGCAGGGGCCCACCGTCTGACGTGATGATGAGGTGGCGCAGAGACGCGCAGACTGCCATCATGAGGCAGTGGGCGGAGAGGCTGGAAACACCCAGTGCCGGTCACTGGACTGTTGGGGCCATTCAGCCAATCCTATTGGAGTGGGTACGAAGGCGACACGGGACGTTATCCTTCCGTTTAGTGCAGGTATTATCGGGGCATGGTTGTTTTGGCAAATACCTGCACACAGTGGCAAGACGGGAGGTGACTCCCGTGTGTCACCACTGCGGTTGCAGCCAGGACACGGCCCTGCACACTCTCGAGCAGTGCCCTGCCTGGGAGGCGCAGCGCCGTGTTCTGGCGGCAGAAATTGGGGAAGACCTGTCGCTGCCGGCCGTTGTCAGGGCTATGGTCGGCAGTGAAAAGGCCTGGGAGGCGGTTGCGTCCTACTGCGAGGAAGTAATCTCGCAGAAAGAAGCGGCGGAGCGGGTCAGGGAGGCGGACGCCGGGGCCTGCCGTGAGCACAGGCCGCGCCCAACAAGCGCGCGCCACTATAGCGCCCGCCCGCGTACCCGCGTCTGCGCACGCGACCGCGCCCGCTGTACGGGCCGCGGCGCCCGCGCGCACCGCCGCGCCAGCTGCGCGTGCCGAAGCGCTGCCAGCGCAGCCCGCGCCGCCACCGCACACCACATCACCACCCGCGCGTCCCCGCGCACCCCCGGCGCGCTCTGCCGCGCCCCCACCCAGTTTCGTGTCGCCGCCCGCGCCCTCCGGGGCTGCGCTGGCGGCGGCGCTCATCCATCAAGCCGTGCCAGCTTCTTGCACCGCCGCGCCCGGCCCCCGCTTCTCGCTGGCGGGGCCGGCTTTGGCTGAGCGGGAGCGGCCGGCGCTCCAGATGTCTCAGGCGCCGGAGTCACCGGCGCCCCCGAGGGCCTCCGCCTTCGACTCACCGGCGATGCTGTCGGCATGCTCCTCACGCGTGGGGTCGAGCATGTCGCTAGTGTCGGTCGGCTCAGCCGCGTCCGGTCGCGCCGACGTGTCGCGAGATACGTCCCCGCGATCCGGGCGTTGGCCCTCCGAGGGCGGAGCCGCATCTGTGTCTACGCCGCAGACACCCGAACTATTCATCCCGCCGCCGCTGGGGTTCGGCTTTGAGTTCCAACTCGAGCCCAGACCCCAGAGGCGCCCCAGGAGCCCGGATGAGACCGCCGCCGAGGCAGAGGCGAAGCGGTACTGTCTCGACCCGCCGCGGCCACAGCGCGAACGCGCGCCGCGGGGTCGGGGCGCACCCGCCTCGCCTACCTTCGCCGCCGCCGCAGCCGCAGTCGCCCGTACCAACACAGGCAGGGGTAAGTCCTTTAAACCTACCCCCTGCCCCACCTGTAAATATCGCACCCCCTGATGCCGCCTTCGACGCCACGGCGTCGACGACGACGTCGCAGGAGCCGTCGGGGAAGAAGAAGAAAGAGAAGAAGTTAAAGTACCCTCCGCTGGTAGTAGAGAAGCTACCGAACTGGGCTGCCCATTTCCGGGCCATCGCTGCCAAGCTGGTCCGGCCGCCTAACGCTCGGCCGTACGGGTCCGGGGTACGATTTACCCCCGACACCGAGGACGAGTACCGGCTGGTCCAGCGGTACCTGACAGGCCTGGAGAAGGACAGCGGGGTATCCTGGTTTGCGTACTGGCGTGCGTTGCGTGCCAGCGGAGCGCAACCTAAAGATTGCCATCAGGGGGCTACCGGCTGATACGGACCCCCAGGAGATCGAGGAGGAGCTCCGGACGATGGGGTACCAGCCGGAGTATTGGAACCGCGTGCTGGCGGCTCCTCGACGGCGTCGGCGCACCGCGCGCAGGCGCCGGTGCCGCCGGTGGGCCGGCAGCCGCAGCGGCTCCCTTCCCCCCCCCCCCTCCTCCTTTTTCTTCTTTTTTCGACGGCGGCTTTCGGGCTGTCACACCCGACGGCGCACCGGACGACACCTCGCCGATGTTCGGCATCGATATCGCCCGGTCCAACGCCGGACGTGACTCCTCCTCGGGCCCGGCATCGCGGCCCAAAGAGCCGCGCTTGCCGGGCTTCGGCATCTTCGGGGTGGTGGTCTCCGCGACCGCTGCGGCGGGGGTCCGCCGGGCAGCGCGGGTGGCTCCCCCTGTGTTCGCACGAGCGAGCTAGGTGACTCGTGCAAACACAAGACGAACAGTTAAAATATGCGGTCCGCGCGGGAAACACTAGCGACGCGTGGAAGACACTAATGCGGAGTGACCACTGAGCCAATCCCAAGTCCCTCGCCGCTTCGCCGCTCGCTCCTTTATACTGGTAGCAAAACAAGTCGAGCAGTGGGGCGGTGGGAGAAGTCGAGTGACGTATTTGTCGATGGCGTGATCGGTGCTCGTGTTGTTTACAGCTTAGAGAAATGACGTACGGCCAACGCCGCCGACAAGCACATTTATAACACTAGTGTTATGGAAATTACCATATTCATATAGGCGATTTGAGAAAGATGGGTTTTAATTTAAGTGGACTCTATTTAAAGGATGGCGGTAATCGCCTAGAAAAACTAGATGATGAACAGGCGATCAGTTGTGAGGAATAGGTACTAGGAGAGCACGCCTTACCTTGTCTTCCCTCGCTGCACGTGTCCAGAGCAAAATGGCGGCTGGCGATCCTGCTTTGAAGTAGATCACAGGAGTCTCACACTGAATCACTCAAACACACCCGCGGGCGGTCGTTATTAGTTCAAACACAGTTTTTTCTTGCGGAAGCGGTTAAAGCGAATAAAGCGAGCGGAGCGGTGTTCCGCGAGGCGCTTTCACACGGCAACGCGGTCTCGCGGTTCACGGTCGAGCCCGACGCCAATTAGGCGTGCTTTGGTGGGAAGGGAGAAAGAGATATCGCCTGTTCCGACATTGATGTCAAAAGGACTTACTAGGGCCGATATTAATTTATTATCAAACCCTCAAGAGATGGCGTTACCATTTCCCCCCGGCTTTAAAGGGTTGCCTTTAAAAGGAAACAAAATAAAATAAGCCATGTTAGGTATACTACCGCATAACCTATCCATAAGCTAAGACAGCGTTATGATATTACAGTAATCTAAATTAGCGGAACACTTATAACGAAAACTATTAACTAAATACCTAAACTAAGAGAGAGATCTAACTTCAGGCTAGATCTCACTGAGTTGGTAGCGGACAGAGACGCACTACAGGGCGCATATAGCTACCCTTCGCGGTTTTTACAGTAACAACGCGGGTTGTACCGTCTTTAGATGTGTGCAATTTCTCTATGAGGGCCAAGGGCCATGAAAGCGGCGGAGAATTATCATTCATGACAATAACTAACGTACCCTCCTTAATAGGGGATGCAGGACTATTCCACTTGGACCTAGCCTGACACCTCGACCACGCACTGGCGTGTACTGCAGCGGTCCTGCGTAATCACAACCGGTATGTGTGAACGCTTTATCTACCTGCTTGATGCGATGGCTAGGAAGGTCGGCCATGAGAGGAAAGACCGGGCGAGGACGGAATTTAAAACAGACGTTACATTTATAGATTCTGTGGCGAATTATTCGCCGTGCAGCTAAAACCCAATATTTATGCCTGAGTAAGGACATAAGCAACTCTGGACCGGCATGGAGATGCTTCTTGTGATAGAAATCAACAAGAAGGTCAACGACATGGTCGTGACGCGGTAAGACGCAAGGATGTTTATAGTTGTAAGGTTCGTCCGAATTAGACAAACGACCGCAAACGTGTATGATGCCGTGCTCATCGAGAAACGGCTTGAGCTGGAGGAGCGCGGGAGAACAAGTTATATTATTTATTAAATTTGTAATATCTTTACTAAAATAAACAGCCTGGACAACTCGCAACAATTTATACTCTGCAAATTCAAGGTCAGAGCTTGAAATAGAAGCCCCAATAGGAAGTTGCCTAAGAAACTTAC
Organism: Mesoligia furuncula; assembly: GCA_916614155.1. Taxonomy (NCBI): domain Eukaryota; kingdom Metazoa; phylum Arthropoda; class Insecta; order Lepidoptera; family Noctuidae; genus Mesoligia; species Mesoligia furuncula. The sequence continues at coordinate 37,415 of CAKAJR010000014.1, forward strand.
AGACATATACGATGGCGCGTAGTAACTTAGACCACGACGACATGCGCAGCGCGAGTGCATAGATCGGAGATTCCGCGACTTCAACGACCACGGGATGAGAAACTGACTTCCGTTCGGGTACATCCTCGGCTTCTGCACTGTGGTCACAAGGTTGTATGGGCCACTCTGACGGATCATGGGAAATCCAAGAAGGACCACTATACCACAAAGGATGTTGCAGAAGTTTAAATGGAGTGACCCCACGAGAAAGGCAATCAGCAGGATTCTCAATACCCGCGACGTGATGGAAACAAGTGGCGGGAACCAGCTCTGTTATTCTAGTAACGCGATTGGCGACAAAAGTCTGCCAGCGGTGCGGGGAGGAATAAATCCAAGCGAGCGCTACCTTGGAGTCAGAAAATGCGTATATTTTATTGATGGGGTAGTGGGGCGAAACTGTGTCTTGAACCTTGCGGAGCAACTGAGACAGCAGAAGGGCCGCGCACAACTCCAGTCTCGCAACCGAAATGGTTTTAACAGGCGAGACCTTGGACTTGGCACAAACTAGCTGCGCTGAGTAGTTAGGACCAATGCGGACTTGCAAATATACGACTCCGCCGTAAGCGCGTTCGCTAGCGTCAGCAAATCCTACCAGATTGACAGTACATCCGTCGACCAACCAAAGATGACGCGGAATAACAATTTGATTGAGCGCGGAAAGCTCAATACAAATTGTTTCCAAGCGTCGACAATATGGTCGGGAGGTGCGTCATCCCACTCACACTTTGATAGCCAAAGCTCTTTGATCAAGAGCTTGGCGTACAAAATGGTGGGAGCCACAAAACCCAGTATGTCCCATAGTCGAGCCACTGTGGACAGCATGGTGCGCTTGGTGCACTTATCATGAGGCGGTGCGACGTCAAACCGGAAACTATCGCGTGATTTATCCCAGCGTAAACCGAGAACCTTATGCGGTACAGACTTCTCAAACTCAATGTCTGGAGAAGCCTTATGAGAATTAGGTAGGTGCGTGAGAACCTCTTTACAATTGCTTGTCCATTTGACAAGATCAAACTGGCCTCGTTTGAAGAGCTGAATAAGCTCTTCACAAAGCGAAATAGCTTGCGGAGCGGATGTGACACTACAAGTCATGTCATCCATATACAAAGCGGAGGTGGCAACAGCTGCTGCAGCGGGAAAGTTGTCGCCTTCATCAGCGATCAACTTGCGGACAACACGTAACGCGTGATATGGACTGGACTTGAGTCCAAAACAAACACGATTAAATTCAGTTCCGTGTGCGCGCGCTCACAGCACGGTTGTGTGTAGCGATATAAGTGCGTAAACAGTGACCAATTATTATCAAATTCGCAATAAAAGAACTAAGTGAAAGTAAAAATGGTGCAATGTAAGAAATGCAAACTGTTTCTATCTGTGACTAAAGATGATATAGTGAGATGCAAGGGTGAATGTGAAAATGTTTACCATAAAAAATGTGCAACTAAAAAGTTCCTAAGCAGTACACTCTGCGACGACTGTCAGACGAATAAAAGCAGCCCGAAACAGTCCGCAGATGAGACGAAAATCACATTAAACCCTAGAGAAGAGTCTGGAGAGAACGTTCTGGCTGAAGTGAATAAAAAGTTAGCGGTGATTTATAACCTGGAGAAGAAAATAGAAGAACTTACAAACAGCGTTGAATTTTATGGTGACATGTATCAGACACTAATTGATTTTAAAGAGGAAACTCAGAAGAAAATAAAGACATTAGAACAAAAAAATGTTTATTTGGAGAAATGTAATAAGGCATTAGAAGAACGGGTACAGGAGTTGGAAATAAGGGACAAAGAGAAAAACATTGAAATCCATGGATTGGAGAAGCACGAAAACGAAAATACTATATTAGTAGTCCAAAAATTGGCACAGAAACTAAATCTAGACCCAAATGAAATTCAAGATGCACAGAGGGTAGGTCAGGAAAAACAAGATGACACAAAGCCCAAGACTGTGTTGGTCACGCTTCGGTCTAAATATGCTCGCAGCAGCTGGATGCATGTAAAGAAGGAAACAGTAATAACGAATAATAAAGTTTATAATAATGGCAGCGAAAAGAGAATATACATTAACGAAGATTTACCAAAATACAAACGACAGCTTCTGTGGACTGTAAGAAATAAACTTAAGCCGCAAGGTTTCCAATACGTCTGGGTGCAGAATTGTAATATCCTGGTCAAAAAGAACAGTGACGAAAAAAAGATCTATAACATTAGATCGGAGGCAGACTTGAATAAGTTCGATGAATGTAAATAAACACGCGTACATGACGCGGCGAGTACACACGAGGTGATATCTAACAGTAACATTCGATCGCATAGATAGTTACTCCGGTAATTTCAATTTTAAAAGATACCATGATATAATAGCCCTAAATAACGACCTATCCAAAAATACATGGGATACCCACATATTACATTTGAATATAAGATCACTTCGCAAACATTTTAACGAGCTATTAATATTACTCGATAAAAATAAATATAAGATAGATATCATAATATTAAGCGAAATAAATATAAAGAAGGAAGAACTTCCATTTTATCAAATAGTAGGATATAATACATTTACACATACTAGAGAAACGAGCAGAGGAGGGGGAATATTAATATACGCTAAGAATGGATTGAACTTCGAAGCTAAAATGGTAAACACAGAAGCAGTAGAAACACTTCATGGTCAATTAAAGCACGGGAAAAATAAAACACATGTAATCGCGATTTATAGACCACCTGCCAAAAATAAATTGATATTTATTCAGCAACTACAGACGCTTGTAAAATCCGTACCAGCATCTGAAAATGTTATAGTGATTGGCGATACTAATATAAACATATTAAGCGACACGATTAATCCTACTGTAACAAGGTACAAAAACGCCCTGTGTGAATGCGGCCTGATGTGTGTAATACCAAGCGAAGAGGTAACGCGCGAGGCGATCGCGGACGGCCGGCTTGAAGTATCGTGTTTGGATCATATATGGGTGCGAGCGGGACGGAGCGAGCATGACGCGTGCGCTTATGTGCTTGAGTCACGAATAGAGATGGGCGGTGGGTAAATACCCAATTTGGGTATAAACAGGGTTTTTACCCGGTAAATACCCAAAAGCATGGGTATAAACTATAAACACTTTATGGAACGTTTTATTTAATAAAGTTTAGGTGAATTTTAGCCCGTTTTTTTTTAACACATCCATGTTATAAGTTCGGCTACTTTCATATGTTTTTCGTCTCAAAACCTGATTAAATTGCTTTATTAACTGATAATAACTGTAATTTTAGCATAAATGTAAAATTTCTTTAACTGATTTGATGAAGTTTCTATATAGTAAATGACATATATAGGGTGACTGGTAATTAGTGAACGACACTTAAACACGTGATTGTAGTCATGAAAACAAACAACTTTTACTATGGGACCAAACCTGAAATCGCGAAAAAAAAATCTGCTGGTCAGTACATTTGTGTTCGCCTAACTGGTCAAAATGTACTGAACTTGGCGGATTTTCCTCTTTATATAATGTCCTTTCATTTAATTTGGAATCGGAACTCCCTTTTTAGGGTTCCGTAGCCAAATGGCAAAGAACGGAACCCTTATGGATTCGTCATGTCTGTCTGTCCGTTCGTCCATAGGTCACAGCCAGTTTTTTCCGAAACTATAAGAACTATACTGTTGAAACTTGGTAAGTAGATGTATTTTGTGAACAGCATTAGGATTTTCACATAAAAATAGCAAAAAAAAAAACAATAAATTTTGGGAGTTCCCCATACTTAGAACTTTTTTTTTTTCATCAAACCCTTACGTTTGGAGTAAAAATGATATTAAGTTATGTTACAAAATAAAAAAGTAATTTTCTTCATCTTACATACTCAAGAGTTTGATGATTCACGTTTATTTAATGTATTTTATCAATAAATATTTGTTACGACATGCTGTGATATTCAAATAGTCTTTAATTTAAAACTACTATAATCAAATGTAATATAAACCACCTAATATAATATGTAAAAAATACAGACGTACAATTTTTATATGATTTGTTAGTAGAAAACTATTCTTTGCTGACACCATTTACATTTCATGCATAAAACACATTTGATAAACATTTTTTATTGCTTAAAGTGTATAAAAGACTTAAAACAATAATGAAAAAGTAAATACCCACCATTTGGGTATTTACCTGGGTAAAAACCCTGCATTTGGGTATTTTGGGTATTTACCGGGTAGAAACCCATCTCTAGTCACGAATCGCCGATCATCATGGAATCGGAATAATGTTGAACTTATGTGTGAGTGGAAGTGAAAATCAATGTGTGAGTGGTAATTTCAAAAACAATCGTTTGCGCGAAGTTTTATGTGATAAAACTGTTAAGCGAAAGTTAGATGAATATGATTGGGCCCAGTTACTAACAATAACGTGTCCGATATTATTGTATCAGATGATGTGTAGTGTATTTAATCGCATTTACAAGGAAAGTACAGTTAAAATTAGCACGGATAATAAGAAAGTAATAAAGCAGCCATGGATAGATAGGTATTTATATACATTGTTATTGCGAAGGGATTATTTATTTAGAGTTTGGAAAGCGGATCCAAAGAATATGAACAAGCGATTAGACTATACAAAATACAGAAATAAAGTAAATAAATTATCAATTATGGCAAGAAATAAGTATAGACAGGATCAAATAGTAAAATGTAATGGAGATTTTAGGAAAATATGGACAAATATAAACATTTGGTTGGGTCGATATAAAACTAGCCTGGACGATGTTATTGTAAGGCATTTAGGAAAAACAGATGGTATAGAACAGATTTGTACAAACTTTTCGAAAACTTTTACGAAGGAAATAAAGGAAATTAAGCATGTATGTAACTTTAAGTTTTTAGATAGAAATGAATATGTAAAACCAAGCGAGGTTAGCTATAGATACAAAAAGGTGACCTCGTCAGAGGTAGAAAAGGTCATAAGAACATTGTCTTGTGAAAAAGCACCCGGTTCAGATGGAATACGGGTGCAAGACATTATATACTTGCGTACACAAATAAGTCCTGTTCTAGCTACATTCGTGAATATGTCCTTATCGAACGGTCTTTATCCAGACCAGCTAAAACATGCAATTATACGTCCTATCTACAAATCAGGGAGTCATCTAGAATATGGTAATTATAGGCCTATCGCAATATTATCTGTCATAGATAAAATAACCGAAAAAATTATTGTGGGACAGATTAACGCATTCTTAGAACAACACAACATATTGTGTGACACTCAGCACGGTTTCCGGAGAGGTCGCAACACTGTATCTGCCTTATTAGGATTTTCAGATTATATTAATGACTGTTTAGATTCTGGCAAACAAATTATAGCCCTGTTCATTGACTATAAAAAAGCGTTTGACACTTTGGACCATGAGATCTTATTACAGGCAATGGACGAATGCGGAATACGCGGTCCCACAATTAATTGGTTTAAAAACTACCTCACGAATAGAAAAATAAGCACAATTGTATCCCGTGTGGCTGGAAAGGAGGCGGATGTCGATTTGGGTGTGCCTACTGGATCGGTGTACGGCCCTGTAGGATATATAATGCATGTGAATAGTGTGTCAAATGTAGTACGTAATTGTAAGGTGTTTATGTACGCTGACGATATGTGTCTTGTTTATGCCTCCAAAGATATAGCTGAGGCACAAAATTGTATTCAAGGTGACTTTGAAAATATTAGCAAATGGGCACACGACAATGGAATTATACTAAATCTTTCAAAAACTAAATGTATGCATATACACTCGCCGTATAATCGAACTGCTAAATCTGTAAGTGATAAGTATCTCACAGTGATAGGACATACATACGAATGTTTGCATAGAAATAAATGTAATTGTAACTGTGTAAAATTGGAGTATGTAGATAAATTTAAATATTTAGGTTTAACAATAGAAAAGAACTTTAACTGGAGATTACACGTAAATGACATTTGTAATAGGCTAAGATCGGTGCTAAGTAAGTTTTACCACTTAAAACATGTATTAAACAAACAGACGCTAAGAATTGTATATTTTGCACTTGCCGATTCGCTGATAAGCTATGGACTCCTTGTGTACGGGAGAACCTTTATTACATATTTAAGAGATGTTAAAGACATACAAATAAGACTGATAAAGTTTCTGGTCAGTAAAAAGGTTAAAGATAAGTGCAATAAAGAGTATGATAAGTTATTTCCCATCTGTAAAATTATGCCCATTGATAAAAAAGTTGATTATTTGGTAGGACTGGAATATTATTATAATGATGAATATAAAGTTAATGTTAAAAATAAGTACAATACACGTAGGGTTAGAGAGAACAAACTGGTTGAACCAAAGATAACAAACTATTATGGTAAGAGAACATCTAAGTATTTGGTACCTAAAGTGTTTAACAAAATAGATTTATTAAGAGAAAAAGTAAAAATTAGCAAAGGATCACTTAAAACGAAACTGAAAAACATTATACAGGATAGCAATCATAACTAAAGCTGAATTTACATTGCGAAGCTGGTTGCGCGGGCTTAGCTGTTCATTGATTGTTTCACGTGTAAATCATTATATATTTACACTTGAAACTATCAATGGGTTGCTGAGTTTGTGCAACTGGTTTTCGTAGTGTAAATCCGGCTTAAATAAGGTCTATTCAAACTTATGTTTCAAATTAATATTATTTCAAGTTAAACAAATATCAACTGTATCTAAATGGTAATTAAGTTAATCTCAGAGTGACTAGCACTTTTGAAAAAGTTATAAAATGTTTGAAGTTGTAGTGTAAACTGAACTTCACTGTGTAGGGTTTAAAGTTTTTATTATTTTTTTATTTTCCATAAACTCATATTTGTTTACATGTTTGGCAGGTAAATCGCACATTGTATAAAATTTAACCAGTGAATAGCACTATTGGAAAAGTTATAAAAATGTTTGAAGTTGTATTGTAAACTGAACTTTACTGTGTACCTAGGGTTTAAAGTTATTTCCATAAACTTATATGTGTTTACATTTTTTGGCAATTAAATCGCGAAGACAAATTACTTTGTATAAGATTAATATTATAAGTAGTAGGTAGGTATGTAGTAATAAGGTGGTGCATTGTTTATGTAAAAGAGCGCCTCTCGCCATCAAACGTAAAAGTTTGGCGAGTTTAGATTTAAGTTACACCTCTGTATTTTGATTATCATTAAATAAATACTTAAAAAAAAAAAAAAAAAAAATTGATATACAGATAAAGGTTCACTGTTGTCAAAATGATAGAAAATCCTTTGAAATCTACGGTCCGATTCACGAATGCCGATATTGAGAAACATTTGGCGGCAATCAGCTGACAGAGCGACTTGGAAAAGACGAAACTTTATAAGGATGTTAAATAAATCAACCTGTAGATTAGGGCCGGCATGCAAAATGTCGTTAATCGACTGACCCGATGTAGTCTTGCAACTAGCATCTAAAACCATGCGCAATTTAGTGGAGGTCTTATCTTCGCGAACTACGCCGTGATGCGGAATATAATACGAGGGAACAGAATTATCTTCGTTGTTGACAACCGGACTCAAAAATCCCTTATCTATATAGTCACGAATGACATCATTATAGGCGCCGCGTAACTTGAGCGATGCATCAAGTTTGCGTTCTAAACAATAGAAGCGTCTAAGTGTGGCAGCGTATAAGTCACCAAGCGAATACGGGTCACCACAAAAGGGCAACGCTACAACATATCTACCACAGTCATCGCGAACAGTGGTAGCGCGGAAGTGTTCTTCACACTCGAGTTCTTTAAGGCTCTGCGAGGGCGGTGCGGAAATCTCTTCAAGCTCCCAAAATCGCTTGAGAAGAGAATCAATATTATTTTCTTGAAGAACAGCACACCAAGACATTGTATAATTGGAAGTATGTGAGGTGGGTACGGTACCCATAATCACATACCCCAATACTGTCTCAATAGCGGGAGGTATATTATATTGTTTAGTGCGTACCACATTATGTAAAAATATATGTGGTAATATGGAGGCCCCTAACAGGGCATCGATGTTTCCCGGCTGCGCAAAGTCAGAATCTGCCAGCGGCAACATCTCGAGATGAGCGAACTGAGACACGTCCACTTGCGAGTTCGGCAACGTGTCCGTAATACGTTCTACTATAAGTGAAGAAATGTCAAAATAAACGTCCTTATTAAAACGCGAATGTATTTTAATGTCTACGGAACCCTTACAAGAGTTTTCCGACCCACCGATCCCTTTAATTATTAATTTCGTATTCTTAATGTTATTCCATAGACCAAGGCGTTTGAAGCAATCAGAAGTAATGAAATTACTTTGTGACGCACTGTCGAGTAAACGACGAATGGTGTGCGGTCTGTTATTGACATCGTAAACAATTACTTGTGCCGTCGTCGCCAACAGAACCGTTACATCACGCCGAACATGACAAGACGCGTCCGAGCGCCGGCACCGATCGCGCGCATTCGAAGTAGACGTATTACATAGTGATATCTCTGAATGGCAGGCGTGCGGGGACTGCGGGGCGTCGGCGGCGCCCGGCACAGGCACAGGTCGCTGTGACGTAACTAACTGTTCAGGTATACTTGACCGTTTATCGAAATGTAATAACGTATGATGATGTTGATTGCATAACCGACATTTAGAATTACTAGAACAATTACTTGTTTTATGTTTTAGGCTTAAACAATTAACGCAAGCTTTGTTTTCTTTCACACATTTAAAACGCGCAGTCGGGTATAAACTATTAAAAGCGGGACATTTAAAATAATGGTCGTGCACAATATTACTGCATAAACATCTATGAGAATTATTATTATTATTGTTAGACTCTGAACATGCTACGTAAGATTGCGGGTTAGGAACGGGATTATTTTTGTTATTTCGCGATTTATTCGACCTCTGTTTACTATTATTATCATTTGACGAGGTAGATGTACTAGGCTGCGTATTATGATATATTCGACACTGATCTTTGACGAAGGACATAAAACTATCTAGTGTAGGTATTTTATTATTACGTTCCGTCATCTCGAAGGCACGTACCGTTTCTGGGTCGAACTTTTTTAAAGCGAGTTGTAATAATATAAAGTCGGAGAGATCCATTAATTTTAAGTTTTTAATGGCGTTAACTGCGGTGATAAAGTTATCTATGAACAGCTGGAAATTCGAAACAGAGGCGGGACCGGACAATTTAAGATTCAAAGCCTGATCAAAGTAGGTAGACGCTAAGACACGAGTATCTTGATACCTATCAAGGAGTGACTGGAATATGATCGGATAATTCTCAGCACTGGGAGTTACACCTGCAAATACGGAATGCGCTTTTGGTGACAGTTTACCTATTAAATAGTACAACCTGTCTGCGTCTGGCAGAGAGCCATTATCGTGCACTGTTGACTTAAAGCTAGCATAGAACAATGGCCAGTTCCGTATCGTCGTCGTCGTCGTTTCAGCCGATAGACGTCCACTGCTGGACATAGGCCTCCCCCAATTTTGGGGGGGGGTTTGCCATAATCGCCACGCTTGGCAGGCGGGTTGGCGATCGCAGTATGGTATGATGGTGGAATAAAAAGAGAACGCTGCTGCCCATTCTCCGGTAAGACCCTTAGTCGCCTTTTACGACACCCAGGGGAAGTAAGGGGTGGTGCAATTCTTTAAGTCCGGCACCACACAGACAAGTTCCGTATATCACCATCAAACGACATAACTTCAATTGCGGGTAAACGGGGCGATCGGGCTGGCGACGCCTGCGCGGTTGTGTTACTTCTACCCTCTAGCTGCGATTGTATGCGTTTGATGATGCAATAAAGATCTTCGAATGAAGTGTACGCTTGATAATTCGGCTTCAATTTGGGATCAATAGAGAGTAACTTTGCGTTATAAGTGTCCAACAAATTATGAAAGTCTGTTCGAATATTATCTACTGTCATACAATAACTAAGAAACGATTCTGTTTTAGTTTCGGAAGTATGGGCAGTTTTTGAGCGCTCGTATATTTCCTGAATACGCTCAAATAAAACATTACGTTTAGCTTCCAAAATTGACAGTTCGCGATCTTTCGACATGTTTATGTTGGTATAAGAATATACCTACGACCTATTCAACTTAGATGATTATCTAAATGTAAGGTAGGTAGTAGTTATGCGGTTTTATTCCTATATATCAGATATTCGCGTACCTATAGCGAATAATGCGCGATGAGTCACACAAAGAGTTAGACTGTATACAGAAAGAAAGCTGGAAACTTATAAGCGCTTACCGGCGCTTGACAGCGCTGGTAACCCGCGCAGGAAAATATATGAACGCGCGCCGATAAGCACTGAACGGTGCCGAACTGCCGACAAGTTCCGACAAGCTTCAACACGCGCTGGTCAGCGCTGGGCGCTGGCATTTAAAATTAATTGCCGACATTTTGCTTGGTCTGATTTAACCTGCTTCCTTTGTGTAGAACGGACCAGCGCTGTCAAGCGCCGGTAAGCGCTTATAAGTTTCCAGCTTTCTTTCTGTATACAGCCTAAAGTAATATACAGAACAACACACTATACCGATATCGTATCGCATGTTCTATGATACTCGGTTCAAACTGATTCGGGTAGAGTAGTAAGGTGGTCCGTGGTACCGGTACCGAGTATTCCTTGCGATACGCGTTACGCACGGGCGGAAGTGATATGTAGCTGTAGATGAACAAGCGAGGAGTGCGATACGCTAATGTCTAATTAATACAAATAAAATAAAAAAACTATTACTATTATTATTTTGATAAAAATATAAACCTAAGAAACCGAAACGACTAGCGACTGTACTAGTTTCATTTCAGTGCCATATTATCAACACTACCAAAAAATACATTCACTGATTTCGAGTATACAGTTACAAATAAAATACAATGATGTACATGAATCGAACAAAACCGAAACCTAAAAATCACAGTACCACTTTCGTTTCCGAGTCCACACTGATTCAGCCAATATATAGGTATCGAAATATATAGATACGATATCCGATATTCTAAACCGATACATAGATACGATTTGATATAGCGTAAAAGCGATATTACCCATGCCTACTGAGCCCGCGCCGGTGCGACACCTCTGGCAAGGGAGCGCGGCCGCACGGCTGGCGCGCGCGCCGCGTGACATGCTCACAGCGAAGCTGATGAGAAACTAACCGCCGTAGTTCGGAGAAGTCGCGACGTCCCCGTTAGGGGGCGTGGCGAGCGGTACCGGGGCTAAGCCCCCCGGCCGCGGAGGCGACACGGTGGCCTGTGAATACAGACCCCTCATTGGGGTGGCGACACGGCCAGCAGATTGTTGGGCGCGCGTGAATAACGCGCGCCCATGTGTGTGGTTGCATGTTGTGTCTCTGTAGGCGCGCCGCGACGCTGTCCACAGCGCCGCTTTCTTCACGACACCTTGGCGGTTTGTCCCCGCCAGGTGAGACCCCCAGTTACCTGGGGGAGGCCCGGCGGGGGACGACCAGCGACAAAGGTGCCGACTCGACGCTCCTACAGAGTATGGGTGAATTGCTCCCGCCCGTCCGCTTCCAGAGCTAGCTGGTTACGGTCCGGGCTAAGGAGCAGTCGTGTGTGTGTGGGCGGTATTGTACTGTGTAACACCGCCCAGTGTCTACGCGTATCGCGTCCCGCGTTCGCGTACGCGTGTGAGTATAAGCGTCTGTTGAGTAATGAGTGTCTGAGTTCGCTGCGCGACGCGCCTATATTAACCTAGCACGCGCCGCGCGACGAGCGTATGTAATTTGTTGAGTTCAGTCGAGTCGGGTGAGCCGCGTGTAACCTGGGTGCGGCTCACTCGAGGCGTCAGTCCGGTGCGATGGGGTCGTCGTCCGCTACCAGGTCGCGGGGCAAGGGTCTCGCGTCAGGGGGGCGCGCGTGCCAGGGCGCAATATCCTGGACATGGGGCCAGGCCGATGCGTCGGCACGCGCGAACATTCCCGTCGCGAGGCGCCGCACAAACTCATCCAAGCTCTCAATCCCGAGATCCCTCCGGATGACATCGTTCCTCACGAAACGAGGCGCGCCTACTATGGTCCGCAGCGCAAGACTTTTCTGCGCGCGGAGTAGCTTTCGGCTCGGCTCGCTCGTGAGGGCGAACCATGCCGGAGCGGCGTAGGTCATGATTGGGCGTACGTACAACTTGTACACACCCAACTTGACGCGCGCCGGGATGCGGGACGAGAGCACTGGTTTGAGCAGGGTGCGGGCGACCCTACCCCGTGCGGCGACCGAGCGGACGTGTGGCCCCATCGTGAGCCGACGATCGATGGTGACCCCTAGGTACTTGACCCGGGGCGACCACGCGATGTCGGCTCCTTGTAGCTTCAAGGGTGGTGGGAGGGGCGCGGACCCGGTGATCAGCGCCTGCGTCTTACCCACGCTCACTGACAGCCGCCATTTCGACAGCCACTCGGGAAGCAAGTCGTGCGCGCGCTGCATCTTGACCGCCGCGTACTTCGCTTTAAGCGATGAAGTAATGTACGCGGTGTCGTCTGCGTACAGCGCGAGCATTGCGTCCGGAGTGGTGGGGATGTCATCGGTGTAACGCGAGTAACACGCCGGCGAGACGCAGCTGCCCTGCGGTACGCCCGCGAGCACCGGGCGGGCGCTAGACAGCGCCCCATCGACCACCACCCTGAAAGTCCTGTTTGAGAGAAAAGTAGAGACCACTTTTACAACGCGACGGGGCGCGCCGGATGTGGCCATCTTATATACAATGTGTTGATTTGCATCCTAGTCAAATTCAAGGACGTAATTATGCTAATGATTCTCGACCCAAATCAACAATAAAATGAGTAGGTATTTTTTTTTTTTTTTTTCTTATTTAAGGAAATCCGTAAGTGTGAACCAGCCGTATTTAAACGCGGCCCGTCTGTTACTAGCCCTATAACCGCGCTTCACACACACACAAATGCAAACCATTCATGCAAAACTCTCATTCGATAAATTCGTAGGTAATCAATCCCATCCCCCAATCACACTCCCGCGCCGCTCCTAGCCACGCCCCTTTTCCCCGCAGGGGCCGCGCGCCGCGGCGCCGCGCCGGCGCCGACAGTGTGATTGAACTCGCCGAAGTGTTCGCGAGTGCGCTTTGCGAATTTCCGTACGTAGACGTAGTTACAAAGTGTGATGACGGACAATTACTCAAATGCCGAGTTGGTGGAGATGGTCGCCATCAGTGGAGACAGCCTACGTGGAGCCATCCGGATGTTCGTGGAAATGTATCCCGATCGGGAACCCCCGTCACAGAGCGTCATGCTGGCTGCTACGCAGAGACTGCGGGATCATCGGCAGTTTGACGTTCCCCGGCATGCTCAAGCTCGCGGCAGCGTAGGCATGCCTGTCGCCTTGCAGGAAGACATCCTGGAATACTTCCACCGAGACCCACGGGCAAGCACGCGGGAGGCTGGTCAACGCTTTGGAGTGCACCACACTACAGTGTGGCGCCTACTGAAGCGTGAGCTGCAACACCCATTCCACTACCGCAAGGCCCAAGACATTCACCCAGGTGATAATGCCGTGCGGGTTACATTTTGGTCGCTGGTTCCTGGAACACCAAGACGCCAACATCCTGTGGACGGACGAGTGTTTACCTAAGAGTTGAAAGTAAGTATACCACGTACTTACACTTAACTAGCACGTCTTTCCATTTCATCAAACGTAGAAAACATCATTTTTAGACTTAGTAGATCGGTACACTAACTAAGGTAGGTATTATTGCCGGCCCTATGCCCGTTAAGTAGGAAGGAAAGTTTCAAATCAACCAATTTAATCCACAAATAAAAATAAAATTACTACGAAAACTTTAGGTTGAAGGATATTATTAATCATCTGATAACAGGTCAGTGAACTTTTCTTTGGCGCACTAGTATTACTGTCATTAGTAAGATTTCTGTATTCCAATGATGCTCAAAAATGAGTTAATTATCAAGCGAAATTTATGACAATAATGTAGGTGATTTTCGAAATAAAATTAGGTAAAATTATTGCTACCGGTCGGGTCATTGCTACGCGGCGCGACGGGCGGCGCTACCATTTCGGGGAAAAACAGCTGCATGCATTGTCGCTGTGTGCGTAGTCGGGTGATTCTGTTTTATTTGTATTGAATTAAGGGTGTAATTCTGAAATACTGTTAAATTTCAACAACAAAAAAAAAGCAGCGCTTACTAGTTATTGCCCCATAACGTACTTCAATTGATTATTTATGTATTTTATGACAACCTCCTGAACTTTGACGAGGATGCAAATCAACATATTGTATAAGGCCCTCATGCCACACGCGGTCGAAGGCCTTCTCCATGTCAAGGAATACTGCCACCGAGTACTCCTTCCTGTTGAGCGCGGCTGCGAGGTGGTGCAGTACCCTCGACAGCTGGAGCGTCGTGCTGTGTTCCGCCCGAAACCCAAACTGCTCCGAGCGCGGCGTGATATGTGGCTGGAGATGTCGCAGCAGGAGTGCTTCGAACACCTTGGAGACTGTCGGCAGCAGAGTGATCGGCCGATAGCTCTCCGGCTTCAGGATGTCTTTTCCCGCCTTGGGCAGCATAATGACGCGCCCCTCCTTCCACGAGCCGGGAAAGGCCCCCGTGCGCAGTATCCCCGTGAACAGGCGCGCCAGCGCCGCTACCATACGGTACGGCAGGTGGCGCAGCACTGTGTTGGTGATACCGTCAGCACCGGGGTCCTTCCGGGGCCTCGTCCTAAGGATGGCGCGTCTGACTGCGCCCGGCGAGAAAAATATCGGGTCTTCATCGGGAGCTATCGGCGTGGCGAAGTAGTCTCCCAGGTGTTGCTCGACTGCTGCGACATGACCGGTGTCGCTGGTCGGGTTGGGGCGGAACTGACGCTCCAGGTGCTCGGCGAAGACCTCCGCCTGGTCCTCCGCTACGTACTTAAGCGCCCCGTCGCTACCTAGCAGTGGACGCACCGGGGCTAGGGTACTCGTAAGTTGGCCGCACAACTTGTGTAGCGACGGCCAACTGTCCGTCGTGGCGTCGATTCTTTCTTCCCCGCCCTCGGCGGTGTGCGCCTGGAGCTCGGCCTTAATCTTCTCCGCGAGACGGTTTAGCTGAGTTTTCAGCGTCGGACATCTTAGCTGTTGCCACTGTTTGCGAAGGCGCCTCTTCTCGGCGATCATCGCATTAATGCGAGCCGGCAGGGGCGGCAATTGCCCTCTCCCCTGCGGCTGCATGCTCGTCGCCGCTTGCAAGGCGCTCTGGATGCAAACAGTGACGTCATCCGCTCTTTCGTCTACGTCCGCGGAGGTGACGACAGGCCGAGTCGGCGTGGTGGTCTCTACTTCCTCTGCGAACTTCGTCCAGTCCGTGAGTCGGCGTGGCGCTATCGGCTTCAGTCGGGCCGGCGTTCCCGATAAGACGACGAGTACAGGTTGGTGGTCGGACTGTAACTCGTCGTCTATCACTTGCTGCGTGATCTGGCGGTGTAGCCCTCGGTGGACTACGATGTCCAGCACGTCCGGCATGTACTGACTGGCGTCCGGGTAGTGGGTGGGCGTCTCCGGGCCGGACACCGTATAGCCGAAGGCTTCCGCGTCCGCGAAGAGTCGTCTCCCCTCGGTATTCGTATGGCACGAGTTCCACGCCGGGTGCTTACAATTGAAGTCGCCGGCGAGGATGGTGGCGCGTGAGGTGCTACCAAGCAGGGCCCGCAGCTCGGAGTGGTCCAAGCGAGCCGCGGGCGGCTTGTAGCACGCGTAGATGTTGATATCCTCGCCGGCTACGTGTAGCTGCACACCCAGCGCGTAAAACGTGCTGAGCGACGGCAAGGGGAGTTCTTGATGGACGACCCTTCGCCTCACCAGTACCGCCAGACCACGGTACGTTGACTGAGCCGACCGTTCGTCCTTCCTATAAGCGAGGTACCCCGGGAACCTGATCTTGTCCTCGGGTCCCAGGAGCGTCTCGCTTATTAGCGCCACGTCGATGTTTTGTTCCCGAAGGAGGTGGCGGAGGGGGGCGACCTTATCCCTTAGGCCGCGGGCATTCCAATGCATCACCCTCAACGGTCTATCCATGATAGAGAGTCAAAAGCGTGGCTAGACCGTCAAGGATGACAGTCTCCACGTCTTGTCCCTGCCTAATCGCTCTGATGAGCTCCATTAATAATTTAATGGCGCAGGCTGTAAATTCCTTCTTTGTTGTCGTCGCCGCTGCGCTGGTGGCGCCAGCGCCGGCACTCGCAGCTTTCTTAATTTCTCGAAGTTCCCTTTTTTCCCGCTGCGTAGTGCCGGCGCTAGTGGTGGGTACTACGGTACTTATTGTTTTAGTTTGTACAGCCTGCGCCCCGCTTTCGGCAGTGACGGCCGTAGGGATAGCTTCCTGGGTCGCAGAGGGGGGGGTTTGGGTTTCTTCCCCTTCCTCTTCCCCCCGCGCCTCTTCTTCCTCCGCCCGGAGGAGGTGGCCTGGGTTCTCTCTGAGGGCCCGTTGGCCGCCGCCATCAGCGTCGTGCCTTGGGCCTCTTCAAGCGGCTTATCCTGCGGCCTTTCTGTAGCCGCTTGTGGCTGGCGCACAGTGGCCGTGATGGCGGCGGTCCCCGCTCGCTTATTCCGGATCTCCCTCTGGAATACGGGGCACTTTATGTTGCACGCGGGGTGCGGACCACCACAGTTTGCGCAGGTGGCCGGCTCTTCCCGCGGGCGCTGACAGTCGCGCGCCGCGTGCTCGCCCCCGCATCTCACGCAAGCGAGCGGTCGGTGTCACAGGTGCGAGCTGTGTCTGAAGCGTTGGCACCTGTGACACTGTGCGGGCCCGCGTTTTCCACGCCAGGCCTCTATTTTGACACCACGCATATACATGAATATGGTGGTGTCGAATATGGCCTGGACGTCTGGCGTCTTTTTCAAGATCGCGTGGAACACGCAGCCGGGTCTTCCTGCCGCCCCCTTTATGTGGCGGACGTACTCCGGCTGGTATCCCAGCGTCCGGAGCTCCTCCTCAATCTCCTTCGGGTCAGTGTCTGCCGGCAGCCCTCTGATGGCCACCTTCAGGTTCTTCTCCGCTGGCAGCGAGTACGCGAACCAGGAGACGCCGCTGTCCTTCTCCAGGCCCGTCAAGTACCTCTGGACCAGCCGGTACTCCTCTTCGCTGTCTGGGGTGAAGCGAACTCCACCCCCGTATGGACGAGCGTTAGGGGGCCGGCCCAGTTTGGCGCTGATGGTCCCCCCCCCCCCTCCTCGTCCCTCTTCCTTCTTCTTCTTGGGCTTCTCTTCTCCTCCTTTCTTCCGGCTGGGTCCAGCCGGCGGTGCACCGGACATCGCCGCGCCAATGTTTGGCAGTGACGTCGCCCGGTCCAGCGGCGGGTGGAGTTCCTGGGACCCGGCATCGCGGCCCAACGAGCCGCGCATGCCTTGCCATGCATGGGTTTCGGCATCTTCCTTGGCGTAGTCTCCGCGACCGCAGCGGTGATTACTCACCGAGCAGCAGCGGTGGCTCCCTCTGTGTTTGCACAAGGGGTACTTGTGGCAAACACAGAGAAAACGATTAAAACGGTGCGGTCCGCGCGGAGCAAACTTGTACACTGCAGACAGGACAAGCTCGCGTGACCACGAGCGAATCCTCCTAACCGCCGTACAGTGGCGCTACAAGTATTTATAGTCGGCGCACTCCGAACACCGAACGCCAGGAGACCAGGGACTTTACGTCTGATTGGCTGATCGATTTTTGGGTATGAGTACAACCAGCCACTACATCGACATTCCATTTTGTAAATATAGGACCTAGGATTTTGACAATAAACATTCTCATTTTGAACCTCAATCGTTTGTTTTACTTACGCAAAATACCGCAGCTAAGGAGTACCCCTACAACTGGTGATCCCGACAACTGAACCAACGTGAACCGACAACCCAATTCGAAGATGTCGCAAGACCCAAGCGAGAGCAAAATGTTGAAGCCCGAAGTCGACCTGGCTGCAGTCTCCATCCAATCAAGACTGTTGCCGTTTTGGAGAGAGATACCACGAGCTTGGTTTATCCAATTTGAAGCCGTCGTGGATTCTTTGAAGACAACGGATGTTAAAAAGTACCGATATGTGTTGCAGCAGCTACAAATCACCGATCTACAACATATCACGGACATCTTATACAATCCCCCAGCCACGGACAAATACGGAGCCGTGAAGAATCGTCTACTGACAGTGTATGACAAAGACCAATAAATTTACAAGGTAACAGTTGGCGCCCAACGGTGTATAATTATTTAATTGTTTATGGTGTACAGTTCTCGCCCTAATGTTTATAATTATTTAATTGTATAAGGTGAACAAATTAATAACCAGTATCTCTCTCTCTCTCTCTCTCGGTTCTCAGTCCTATCAGTTGGCGGAATTTCGTTTTAGTTTAAGGCTAGTTTTAAGTTTTAAATATAAAGTGGTCAACGAACCACAATCTGACCATTTCTTTTGTTGGACCAGTAAGGTGCAGAGTGTTAATAAAGGTCATTAACCTATTTGAATTTACAACACAAGTTGGAGAATTTGCATTGTAGTAACTGTTTTGAGATTATTATATGTAGGTACTCAATGTTTGTTTGAAGGTTGGTGACTTAATATATTCTATATTTTAGAAGTTTATGTAACACATTTAGTTGCATTCTTGGTAGTTTAAGTATTGCAACACACAGGTTCAAGTAATAAATAATTATTTCAACTGGACAAAAATTGGTAAAGAAGAATAACATAACAGTTCATGTTATCTTTGTAGTTGTTTAAGTTCATGATCTGATAAACTGTATTGCATTTATTTAGTGAAATAGTGTATTATATTACAATAAACCCAACACAGACTTCTGTAAAATTGTTATAAAACAATTGGGGGTAAACTTGATTTTGTAAACCGTGCAAATGAAAAGTTCTCAGAGGTGATTTAGCAGTCTCTTAATTGATTAAGAGGTAAGACAATAACACTACAGGCAAGTTTCACTCATATTCATTGGTCTCAGCAATACAGGTAGAAACAGTTTGGTAAAATTATTGAACAACAATAGACAACTTCCATTAAAACTGAACACTTGGAATATTTTATGACAACTGGTCGGTCATTTAGACGTTTAACGATTTAACACTCATAATTGAACCCAGATTGCAAATACAAACGCAGCATTCCATAAAATAGCATTTGTTTAGATAGTTCGACATTCGTTTTCATACATTGGTATTTAACCTATAAAACACATTGACAATTGACAATAGTGACATTTGACGTTTTGATTTATTTCGGTGCGTTCGGAAACGAGATTAAGTTTAGTGATCGATACACGTTTTGCGTTTAGTTAACTGTTATTTCTTTTGCGTTTCACTATGGATTTAGAGACAGTTTATATACATGACGAACTGTCATATGAGGTTGCAGTTCGTGCAGAAACACCAGCAGATACAGTTTTTGAGCTTCGGAGACAACTTAAATTACTCTGCTTAGGCATCAGTCCCTCCGAGTTTGTAGATGAAGAGGCAGACATTAGTAAGGAACTGGATACGATCCAGCTTAAGCTAAAGGAGTTGCAAGCCAAGGTTGATGGTGCCGAAAAGACTCGAGACAGGTACAGTCTTGCTCGTGCTAGGGCTTTGTATTGCCATTTATTCCATCGTCTGCATAGATTAGCTTGTACGGAGGATAAACACAGTGTCGTGCAGGAAAAGCTTAAGGGGCTATGAAGCTACACTTCACAAATTGTACAGTCGTTCGGAGGTAGGAAGGAAACAGTGTGAGTCCGAAAAGCCAGAGACTGAGGACAACTTCGATAATAATCAGTATGCAGTTAGTAAAAATATTTGCAAATGGAATGTCACATTTGATGGAAAGTCGTGTCCATTTTTGTTTCTAGATTCAATCGCTGAACGTGCCAAGGCTTTTAGAATAGGGGATGCAGTTTTGTTTGATTCGGCTTTTGCATTTTTTAAGGGTGACGCTTTAATATGGTACAGGAGTGCAAAATGGCAAGTGGCTACTTGGAAGGAGTTAGCAGATCTGCTCCTTAGGGAGTTTCATGCCATTGACTATGAGGACAACTTACTAGATGAGGCCAAGAAACGGATTCAGGGAAATGATGAACCCGTTCATATGTATTTTGCCGTCATGAATGGGTTATTCTCACGTTTGAAGACACCATTAACAGAACCAGAAAAGATAAAATTACTCAAAAAGAACGTCAAACCATCCATATCTAGGGGTTTAGTATTAGTAAAGCCAGATTCAGTGGCAGAACTAAAGGATTTTGCTCGACTTCTGGAGGCTGAAGATATAAAGTCAAAAACCTACACTAAATCCACTTCACAGTCAGAATCAACTGATCATAATAAACAGAAACCAAAAGTAGCCAGCGTAAACCACCATGTCAATAGAAACAAATTTAGGAATAGAGAGAAGCCAAAACCACAATCTTCTCAGAAGGAGATAAAATGTTTTAGATGTGGAAAGTTAGGGTTCACAGTAAAAACTTGTACCGGTTGTAAAGATGCTCCAAAAGAAACAAAATGTTTTAAATGTGGGAAGTTAGGGTTTACAGTAAAAAATTGTCCAGAATGTAAAAAAGAACCTAAACATGCAAAAAACTAGTATCAACAGTCTGTCACCAACCACCGGAACCGGTCGATCCAGGTGAATGGAAATCTTGGTTAGAATTTGTTTCTAATTTTTACAAGTACAATAGATCTGTGTCAGCACTGTTTAAGCCAGACAGGGGAAAAGATATTCGGCCATATTTAAGTGTACATTTATATGATGTAGTATTATACGGTTTATTAGATTCAGGGGCAGATATTTCAATAATAGGCAATGGAGCCCATGAAAAGTTTATTAACTTAGGTTATTCATTAGATACCTCGGTTGAGTTGAAGCAAAAGATTCTCGTTGCAAATGGATCAGAAAGCAGTCC
Source organism: Mesoligia furuncula (assembly GCA_916614155.1). Classification (NCBI taxonomy): domain Eukaryota; kingdom Metazoa; phylum Arthropoda; class Insecta; order Lepidoptera; family Noctuidae; genus Mesoligia; species Mesoligia furuncula. The sequence goes on from CAKAJR010000014.1 coordinate 58,377, forward strand.
TATAGGTATTTTAAGGTTACCTATTAGTTTTAATAGTGTAACTAGGATTATTAATTTTTATGTTATTCCTTCCATAACTTCAAATGTAATATTAGGGGTGGATTTTTGGATAGCTTTTAGTTTGATGCCTCAAATGTTTAAACACATTAGTTACATTGAGACACCTAAACAATTTATGCAATTTAATAATAATTCTAGTAAAACAATAGTTAACTCAGTTGAATAATTTGATAATTTGAGCCCGGAACATAAAACAATAGCGGAATTAATAGTCCAACAATTTCATAACATATCGTTTGAGTCAAAAGGTTTGGGTAGAACACATTTGATACAACACGCAATTGACACTGGCGACGCATTACCCATAAAGTCCAGACCATATCCAATGTCACCGGAAAAGTTAAAAGAACTTCATAAGGAATTGGACAACATGTTGAAGCTCGATGTGGTGGTACCAAGTGAGAGTCCATGGAACAATCCAGTCCTTATGGTTCCAAAATCAGATGGTACATTGCGGTTCTGTCTGGATTGTAGGAAGCTTAATGCAGTGCCGGATGCATGTTCCGGGCTACAATTATCAAATTATTCAACTGAGTTAACTATTGTTTTACTAGAATTATTATTAAATTGCATAAATTGTATAGGTGTCTCAATGTAACTAATGTGTTTAAA
>CAKAJR010000015.1:0-10000 GCA_916614155.1 Mesoligia furuncula
AAAAAAAAAAAAAAAAAAAAGGTTAGGTTAGGTTAGGTTAGGTTAGGTTTAAAGTGATTTCCGCTTTCGCCTTTGAAAGGATCCCGGCATAAGTTAGACCCCGCTCCTCCGCGCCTGGCTGCAGTGTCAAAACCACAGCTGTTGATCGCGGGGCACGGAGCCTCGCAGCCTGTGCTTGGGCCGTCGTCTTTTCTTTCTGGGCCTGTTGCCTGGCCTTGCGGCGCGCCTTAGTGTTATTTTGTTTGGCGCCCGCAATTGTCCACTCCGCCTCCCTTTGTGAGGATGCGGATCCAGGGTCGCGCCGATCCAGGGATTGCGTTGGCGGCGCTGTAGTGGTAGCTGCTGCACCCGACGTGTTCGTCCTCCTTTTATTCCTCTTCTTCTTCTTCTTTTTCTTCTTCCCCCCATTCGCCTTTTCTTGGGATAAGGCAATTGGGGGTGTCTTCTTCGTTATGGTAGCAGCCGCTTCTGCCTGTTGTTCGGCACGAGGCGCTGCGGCTTTGGCCGCATAAGATGATGCCGGTGCGCTGCGTTGGTCTGCAGCTAGGGGAGGGCGTAAGATCCTCCCCTCTAACACCGAGAATCGGGCGTTGAAACTCGCCAACTCCTGACGGACAAGGCGAGCCAACTCCGACTCTGCTGGCGGCTGCTGCTGTGTGGGCTGCTGCTGCTGTGGCTGCTGCTGCGGCGTTGGCAAGCCCAACTCCTTCCGGAGGTGCTCGCGGCGGAAGGACGCCATCTCCGCCTTGAGCTCCTCATACTCCTTGCGGAGTTCCGCCATTTGGGCCGCCAGCTTGGCATTTTGAGCCCTTAGTAAGGACGCCTCTTCGTTGGTGGTGCGGCTGAGTAGCACCTCGGCACTCTCCAGTATCGAGGCCGTAGCCTCTTTGAGTGCCTTCTGGCTTACGCCACTGAGGCCCTTAGACACTTTTTGCACCCTCCTGATGGCAGCCACAGCGTCAACCATTCTTTGGTTGAGGTCGGAGGCAGGTAGGTCTTCTGCCTCGACGACCATGTCAGAGGCAGCAGAAGACGACTCCGACAGGCGGGTGCTCCTCCCTTCCGTCACCCTTTTTGTCAGAGCCGCAATCTGCCTCTCATCCTCCGCTTGTTTGTCGGCGTCGGCTGCAGCCTTCTTGGCAGCCGCAACCTCGCGCCTGGACAAGCCGATGCCAACGTACTTGCCCGTCGACGCCGGCCTACCTCTCCCGCCTTTTTTGGCACCAACCTTGGCAGCGGGTACCGAAGTATCACTCAGGGCCGAGTCCGACCCCGAGTCCGCACCACTTCGAGGGCGCTTGCACGGGCGCTTTGAGCTTGCGCTCGCAGCGCTTGCGACGGTCATCAGACTCGACGCAGAGTCCGAGTCCGAAAGCACACCTCCAATCCTCTCAATAAGTACCCGAGGCACTTTCTCTCCTTCAACGTCATTTGATTTTTGTTTAATTGATTTATCCATATGATTCCCACGAGTATGGAAGCAAATATTGGGGTCCTTCGCGGGCAGTGGCTCCATGCCCTTCAAAACGTAGCCCTATATACTGTTGGCATAACGGGTCTCCGGTGCAAGCCTACGGCTACCGGAGCCCGACTACTGGAAATCTCGGGGGCTACAAGTGCCCCCAAGGCAGACGCCCTGGCCGAAAAGCTAAGGGCGTCTCTCGGAAATGACGTCAGAGTGTCCAGGCCCACTAAGTGTGCAGATTTGCGAATCTCGGGCCTGGACGACTCTGTCACCACTGATGAGGTCGCCGCCGCCATCTCGAAGGCCGGCAACTGCCCGCCAGAACAAGTAAAGGCGGGCACAATTCGTAGGGGTGTCTCTGGTCTCGGGACAGTGTCAGTAAGTTGTCCCGTAGCGGCGGCCAACAAACTGAAGGAGGGCAGAAGACTGCTGGTAGGATGGGTCTCGGCGCAGGTGACGCTCTTGACGCCCAGGCCCTTGCGGTGCTATCGTTGTCTCGAGCCGGGACACGTGGGTGTACGGTGCACCGCGGGGGTCGACCGCAGCCAACTGTGCTTCCGCTGCGGTCAGCCCGATCATAAAGCTGGCTCTTGCACAGCCGCGCCGCACTGCGTACTCTGTGCGGCATCCGGCAAGCCGGCCGATCATCGGACCGGGACTAAGGCCTGCGCCAGGCCCACAAAGAAAAAATCCGGGACCAAGACACAGCCGATTCATCCGCCGGCTACCCAGGATACATCAACAGAGGCAACCGGTTCTTCGCAACTGGCTCACCCACCGGTTGCGGCAGCAGATCCGCCGGGGACTGGGGAGGAGACAACTTTAATGGACACCCAATAATGGCCCCAGGTCGTCTATGTCTCCTCCAAGCCAACATAAACCACTGCGCCAGAGCTCAGGATCTCTTGCTCCAGAGCATGGCGCAGTGGTCAATCGATGTGGCAGTCGTCGCCGAGCCGTATTTTGTGCCGCCCAGGGATGACTGGGTGTGCGACACTAACGGTTCGGTGGCGCTTATAAGAAGGTCTGCCGTGGACACCCCGCTCTTTGAGGCCGTCACCCGGGGGCGGGGCTATGTCGCGGCAGTTTGGGGCGATATTATGGTCGCGGGGGTGTATTTCGCCCCCAGCCTATCTCTCGCCGACCTGGAGGAGGTCATTCTGGATTTGGGCACGGTCGTCAATCGTAGTCGTCCTCGTCCCGTTCTCGTCTTGGGGGACTTCAACGCCAAGTCTGCAGCATGGTGTTCCCCGACAACTGATGTGCGGGGCGAGTTGGTGGAGGAGTGGGCGGTCGAGCAAGGCCTGCTTCTTCTGAACCGAGGTTGCGTGCAGACATGCGTGCGACAGTGGGGTGGGTCAATAGTGGATCTCACGTTCGCTAGCCCCGCTCTCGCGCGCCGTGTCCATGGCTGGCACGTATTGGAGGACGTGGAGACGCTGTCTGATCACAGATATATCCGATTCAGCGTCTCCACCCAGACCTCGGTCGGGCCGGTCCAAGCAGCCTCGGTGGGCGTTGGAGACGGTCCGCGTTGGGCAATAAAGCGGCTGGACAGGGAGGCTCTCCTGGAGGCCTCTATCGTGCAGGCCTGGTTGGATGCTCCCGACAGGCCTGTCAACATCGATGAGGAGGCGGAGTGGTTCCGGGAGAGCATGTCGCAAATCTGCGACGCTGCGATGCCCCGAGTCCGGCCGATACCATCCAGGCGCCAGGTGTACTGGTGGTCGCAGCTAATTGCGCATTTGCGCATCGTCTGCGTTGAGAGGCGACGCCAGTATGCTAGGTGCCGAAGAAGACGCCGCCGCTCTCCGTCAGCGGTGGCCATCGAGGCGGAACTATACGAGAGCTACAGGGAGGCGAAGAGCGCTCTCCAATTAGCCATCGTGCGGGCAAAGTCATCGGCCCGCAAAGAACTGCTGGAGACTCTGGACCGGGATCCATGGGGACGCCCCTACCGTATGGTGAGGGGCAAGATGCGCCAGTGGGCCCCCCCACTGACCCGGAGTCTTCAGCCACAATTATTGGAGGACGTGGTGAGCGCTCTATTTCCCTTACGCCCAGAGCATACACCACCTGCTATGGTTCCGCCTTGGAATGTGCCCAACGCGGAAGACGACGACGACGACGTGCCCGAAGTGACCCGGGTAGAGTTGAGAGTGGCGGTTTCTCGCATAAAAAACACCGCCCCAGGGCCCGACGGCATTCCAGGCCGTGCATGGGTCCTGGCCTTAAGGGCTCTCGGGCCCCGACTAGAAGGACTCTTAAGCGCATGTTTGGAGCGGGGACAGCTTCCACGCCGGTGGAAGACCGGAAAGCTGGTCCTGCTAAAGAAGGAGGGGCGCCCCGCAGACTCACCGTCTGCCTACCGGCCCATTGTGCTTCTGGACGAGGTGTGCAAGATCTTCGAGCGAATCATCGCCGACCGCCTCGTCCAGCACATGACCAACGAGGGGCCGGACCTAGCGGACAACCAATTTGGTTTCCGTCAGGGGCGCTCCACAGTGGATGCGATCATGCGCGTGAGGGTCCTTGCGGAGGAGGCAGTCGCCCGGGGTGAGGTGGTCTTGGCGGTGTCGCTCGACATCGCCAACGCATTCAACACCTTGCCCTGGAATACTATCAGAGAGGCACTCCGGTATCACGGGGTGCCTGGTTACCTCCGCCGCATTATCGGGGCCTATTTGTCAGAGAGAGCGGTAGTTTACCCGGGTCGTGAAGGATGGGGTAGGCGAGAGATGTCGTGCGGTGTTCCACAGGGGTCGGTATTGGGGCCACCCCTGTGGAACATAGGATACGACTGGGCTCTGCGCGGTGCTCTTCTCCACGGAGTCGGCGTGACATGCTACGCCGACGACACGCTAGTAACAGCACGTGGGAAGACATACCGGCAGGCGGCCATACTGGCGACGGCCGGGGTCGCGCATGTCGTGGGTAGGATCCGGCGGTTGGGCCTGGAGGTGGCCTTGCACAAATCCGAGGCCCTCTGTTTTCACGGGCCGAGGAATAAGCCACCTCCGGGTTCAAACATCGTGGTAGGAGGAGTCTCCATAGCTGTCGAGTCGACGATGAAGTATTTAGGACTCGTCCTCGACAGTCGGTGGAGCTTCGGGCCGCACTTCCAGCGGCTCGCACCCCGTTTGTTGGGCGCCGCTTCAGCGCTCTCGCGCTTGCTGCCCAACTTGGGGGGTCCAAATACCTCCTGCCGGAGGCTCTACACAGGGATCGTACGGTCCATGGCGCTTTACGCTGCGCCAGTGTGGGCGGATGCCCTGACGGCCCGCAACATCGCCATGCTACGAAGGCCACAAAGAGCGATGGCCGTCAGGGTAATAAGGGGATACCGTACGATCTCCTTCGAGGCGGCGAGCCTCCTAGCTGGATCCCCGCCGTGGGACCTAGAGGCAGAACTCCTCGCGTCACTCTATACATGGCGCGAGGAAGCGGTGGGGCGGGGCGAGCGCCTGGTGCCTCGACAAGTTGAGGTGCGCAGGGCAGAGCTCCGCCAGGTCCTAGTGGCGGAATGGGAGCAGCGACTTGCGCGACCCACGGCAGGGCACGCCGCGATAGCGGCGGTAAGACCCGTGATGAAGGAGTGGCTGGAGAGACGCCACGGCGCCCTCAGCTTTCGGCTGACGCAGGTGCTTACCGGACATGGGTGTTTCGGGAAGTACTTGTGTCGGATAGGCCGGGAGCCGACGCCCGAATGTCACCACTGTGACAGCTGCCGCGAGGACACGGCGCTGCACACGTTGGAGGAGTGCCCAGCTTGGGCAGTGCAGCGCCATGACTTAGTCGCGGCAGTCGATGCTGCGGGCGACCTCTCGCTTCCGGCCCGCAGCAGACGCACCGGGCGTCGCAGGGTGGCGGACGATCTCCGGCCACCATAGGGCGCGGCCTGCGGGCGGCAGACTAGGGGCGTCTGTCGCCCGATCAGAAACAGGCCTCGAGGCGGCGGTGCCGTGTTCCGTGCGCGCCTCTTAGTTGGAGTTCCTGCGGCCACCGGGTGATGGCCGCAGAGGGTGACGGGGCCCGCCTTCAAACATCTGGCGGGCCAATACCTGCCGGGGGCGCGGATGAATGCGCAAGCGATACCCGTACCCCCGGCAATAGGTACAGGAAGGGAACACCGGGGTGGTTTTTAGCCGGTAAGAGTCCGGCATGCCCCTCCGCCTTCCCCAGGGCGGAGGATGTCCATGAGGATTTTCCCCCCGAGACAAAAAAAAAAAAAAAAAAGGTTAGGTTAGGTTAGGTTAGGTTAGGTTAGGTTAGGTTAGGTTAGGTTAGGTTAGGTTAGGTTAGGTTAGGTTAGGTTAGGTTTTTTTTTTTTTTTTTTTTTTTTTTTTTTTTTTTGTTTTGGCAGGAGTGGGAAATCCTCATGGACACCCAGACTGTCTCACTTGTAAGGCAGTCTGGGTAGTGCCGGACTCTTACCGGCTAAAACCACACTCCTGCCTTTGCTAAGTGTCCCTCTGACATGATCAGAGACCTTATTAGACCAATGAGTTTTAATTCTTGTCGTTCGATTAGGTTTTTTATTTAGGTGCAGTCCCGTACTGTGAATTAGGGAGTTCCTGGAAGCATTCTACGCCTCACTACATCTTACTTTTTTATGTTTCCTTTATGTTGTTGTAAAGGTGGTTTTAATATCTAACTATATGTACTTAATATTAAAGTTACTTATTTTCCTATATTATTATGTTTTTTTTTGTATTTTTGTGTTTTCATGTATAAACTACCTAAGAACTAATTTTAATAATGTTTTCATCATAAACTTAATCTTATAACTAACACATTTCTTAGTTAACACATTCTTAGTTAATATATAAGTAATTGGTTTCCTATATTATTTATGTATTTTATGTTTTCATGTTTGAGTCTTATCTAATTCCAATAATATCTTTATCAAAAATGTATTTAATAGGTAACCTATTTCTTAGTTAATATATAAGTAACTTATTTTCCTATATTATTTATGTATTTTTATGTTTTCTTGTTTGAGTCTACCTAACTAATTTCTATTATATTTTATCTTCAACTTACTCTACCCTATGTTTATGCTATGGCTATCCTAATATATATACAATATATCATATAGACATAATATTTCTTATTCTAATTGTTTATATTTATTTCTTGTCCTATACATTTTTGCTATTAATTTAATATTCAGTTTCTTGTGTTTATTTTCAGTAAATCCTGGCAGACCCTGAATCCTGGAAGCTGCTATTTCAACTATATTTTTTCCTTCAACGAGCTCGTCAAACCACAACGGTAAGGTAAGCTTATCAATAATATTTTTTCTATTGCCTGATTTCATAAATCCGTATGGTCTGTTTCCTAAAACAGTTGTATTGTTCACTTTGCGATTAATTATTGAATTTAATTTAGATTCGGTTTTTAATTGGGCCAATTTCTCATGAAATTGGCTCCAATTCACTATTTCATGATATCTTGTGGCTTTATTAGTGTTTGTCGGTTTGGATTTCTGTATGCAAATTTTGAATTTAGTACCGTTGTGGTTCTCTGTGGTTGGGAATGCTGACTCCTCCTTAGCAGTATGCCACCGACAGGCGCGCTAATGCATCCCATTTAATACGTACAGGGCACTCACTGTCGAAGGCATTGTGGTCAGTCTTCTCCATTTTGGATGACAGGCAGTTGTGGCACCTTGGCACCTCCGCTGCGATACGTGACGGACAATCAGCCCACATGTGGGGGTCGCCGCAGTAGATGCAGAGGTCGGCGGGCTGCGTGCACACTTTCCTGCTGTGGCCGAAGCATAAACAGCGAGTGCACTGCACCAGTGGTGACTGGTCCAGGACTCGCACTCGCTGTAGGTCAATGTGCACGCGACCCGCCATCGTCAGTCTCTGCCACACAGTAGGGGATACCCGCAGGATGACGTGGCTCATATGTGGGTTTCTTGTCCTGCGACGGTACTTAACCTCCAACCTCAGATCCTCTGCAGGTATGTCCCCAATTAGGTGAGTGTTTTGTCGCTGTATGGATTGAATAATCTCCGCATCTGTGTGGCAGGAGAGGACGTCCTTGACAATGACAAGGGGGTCCTTGTTTTTTACCTCCTCTACCACCAGATTACCCGTTTTTCTGATTCGTTCAGTCACCTTCGTCATCTCTTCCCTAGTTTTAAAACCGACCACTACCTTCTGGTCCCTCGCCTTGCGCAGCCGCTCCACCCTGGTCCCTTCATTTCTGGCATCAACCGCCGTCCTGAGCTTCTCAAGAACCTCTTCACCGGTGTCCTGATCATTCACAGATGATACAACCACCGAGTGAAGAGGTTCCTGGATGTTCTGCTTCGGGCCGGCAGCGATCTCTGCGAAAGTTGGACCTTGGCCTGCGACGTAGCGAGGGGCCTGCTGGAGACGCTCCGACAGAGCCCGAGTATGGTGTTGGCACTCCTGCATTGCCTGTTTGTGGTCTTTGAGACCCTCCACAAGACATTTCATAAGCTCCGTCGTTTCATTTGTGGTAGGCCCTAGGTCATTTCGGGCCTTTTCGGGTTCAGTTACCACCTCAGCTCCATTTCCTCTTTCGATCTCTGCTTCCTTCACCAGCTGGTAAAGCCTCTCAACCGCTTTTGTGATCTCATCTTTTATTTCCTTTTTTAGGTTTCTCGAGCTTAATAGTTGGATTTTCGCCTTTTGGAGACACGCCTTTGCCTCCGTGGTTCGGTTTAGGTACTTCACGGGTGGCGCGTCTCGTGGCGAGCTCTCTTCAATCCCCTCAGGCTGTTTTGGTCCATATAGCGTACTCTGGTGGAAAAGTGTGCCTTTGGACTTAAGTTTAGGGGGGCTGGACAGTGGGGCCCTCTTCGGTGGCGTTGGTGTTTTAAGAAGCTGACCAGATTTTAGTCTGTCAGCCTCCGACTCCCCGATACTACGCCTTTCCGAAGTGCTAGCCTGTTCCGGTTGTGGCCTCCCCGTGTCGGAAGTCTCCGAGACCTTTGCTCTGCCAACTGGTGTCCTAAAGCCAAACATTTTTTGATAGATCTAAATTTCGGGACTGCGCAACAAGCCAAATATCAGAGGACACTCAAATGTCAATACTGAATCCCTGTAAAGGGGGGATCAGCAAGAAGATAAATATAATGAAATACAAGTCCTATATCAAGGACTCCGTCGGGTCAACTAAGGATAAAATAAAAAGAAAAGTCAATTAATATGCCTTCAGGACGCGCATATGTGTCATAAGACCGTCGATTCCCTTATTTATAACTACTATAATATGTAAATGTAGCTGCAGGAGCAAAAGGATTTAACTAAATTTTTACCAAAAATTGAAACTCTACCTGGCCTGTGACAACAGGGAGGGTGGGAGGGCAAATTTTTGAATTTTTATGTGAGCTAGGCGCACGTGCGAGGTGTCAAAAGACGCGTCTCGGCGCGGGCCAGCGATGTAAGAGGTTTTCAGAATTTACGCTGAAGAAAAATTTTGAAAAATGCTGAAAAAACGTGTTTTTCGACCAAAATGTATGTAAAAACCCGGAATAACACCACCAAACGTGACTCGAGCTAGCGGAACGCGCGCCGGAGTGCAGGTAAGGCAGGTAAGTAACGATTAAAATTGTAAGGAACGTAGGTTAGGCTGTAAATTTTGAAATAAAAATTCTTAAAGGGAATTTTTGCTGAAAATTTTGCAAAGTCAATAACCGGGAAATGTTTTTCGCGGATTTGTCAATTTTCACTAGTGGGATAGTTAGAGGGCGCCTGAAAACGATTTATTTTGCTGAAAACAGCTTCGAAATGCGTCACCGGGATGCAAAGTTATTGTGGTTTGGTTAATTTGTACTATCCTATAGGTGGATTTCGTTAATTAGTGAAAATAGCTAGTACCAAAAGTTTTTGAATTTCTATGTGAGCTAGGCGCACGTGCGAGGTGTCAAAAGACGCGTCTCGGCGTGGGCCAGCGATGTATGAGGTTTTCAGAATTTACGCTGAAGAAAAATTTTGAAAAATGCTGAAAAAACGTGTTTTTCGACCAAAATGTATGTAAAAACCCGGAATAACACCACCAAACGTGACTCGAGCTAGCGGAACGCGCGCCGGAGTGCAGGTAAGGCAGGTAAGTAACGATTAAAATTGTAAGGAACGTAGGTTAGGCTGTAAATTTTGAAATAAAAATTCTTAAAGGGAATTTTTGCTGAAAATTTTGCAAAGTCAATAACCGGGAAATGTTTTTCGCGGATTTGTCAATTTTCACTAGTGGGATAGTTAGAGGGCGCCTGAAAACGATTTATTTTGCTGAAAACAGCTTCGAAATGCGTCACCGGGATGCAAAGTTATTGTGGGTTAGGTTAGGTTAGGTTAGGTTAGGTTAGGTTAGGTTAGGTTAGGTTAGGTTAGGTTAGGTTAGGTTAGGTTAGGTTAGGTTAGGTTAGGTTAGGTTAGGTTAGGTTAGGTTAGGTTAGGTTAGGTTAGGTTAGGTTAGGTTAGGTTAGGTTAGGTTAGGTTAGGTTAGGTTAGGTTAGGTTAGGTTAGGTTAGGTTAGGTTAGGTTAGGTTAGGTTAGG
>CAKAJR010000016.1:0-29999 GCA_916614155.1 Mesoligia furuncula
GACTAGTGTACACCGTGCAAACCGATTATCATTCGCAAGACTGAACCTGGACTGGGACTTAAATGAACGGAGCACAGTATTGTTCTCTGGTGAGTGTAAAATGAATTTTTTAAGTGATGATCGTCGCATTAGGGTATGGAGACGAGAAAATGAGCGATTTTCGGATGCTTGTGTGACGTTGCAAAATAGATACGTTTGTCGTGGTTCTATGCAGGCTCGTGGAGCGTAGTCTCCGCGTCACTAGATGGCGTTAGGGTCGTGGTGGATCATGAAAATTTAATCAATAATTGATACTTATTTATAGTAAATAAACAGACAGACATAATTAACCACATTAAAAATAAAAACAATGTTTAATAAATTTAAAGTCACAAATCGATAAGATTTATTTAGTCTGTGGAGGAATATTCTGGAGTTCAAACTGACAAATAGGTTTGAAAAGCAAAAGGAGGTTTCCGGTCTTTGCGACTCTTTACTCGAGCGAAAAGGCTGATTGAGCCGATTGAGCGGGACTTATTCCTGGTGGGACCTGGATGTTCTCAAATAACCCGATGGGGTTTTGTTAGGAGTATTGAAGCTGAATCCTGTGAGTATTCAACCATTTTCTTTGTTCTTGCTGGATAGCCTGTAGCCTATGTTCTACATGTTGTGTTCTGACACGAGGACGTTGTTACAGGTCTGGCTGTTAAGCTAGCCCTACCTTTATGATCGGTGTATGCGCGACTAAGTCGTGAAGACTTGGAGCAGCCCTGTGATAGGAAAATTGGAAATTGATCCGGGCGCCGGCAACTTTAAGGTTGTCCCTTGTGGTGTGGTCCTCTGTTGATGAAGAAGGCCTTACCTAGCCGAATCCAGGTGATGAGGGAAGTTCGCCACTCCAGGTAACGCAAGCGTCACCATCTAGGCCCGCAGGCCACGTTCTACGTGTGTTCGCAGGTTTATCCTGCGAGCGACGCTAAGGGCCGGAAAGCCGTCAACTGAGAGGGTTTGAGAGCGTTAACTGACGGTTTTATTTATACACAGAGAACATTTAGTTGAGCTATAGTGTCATAATTTAATCTATGAGAGAGTTAGGCCTTTTGTAGGAACTAGGTGATAAGACCAGTTGTTATAAAGTATTGTGTCTCGGGTTTGCTTTGCATAATCTTTATTTTCCCTATATGAGCGCAATCCAATAGGTTGATACTTGTACGGTTGAGCTAGAAGTTATTAAGTGGTTCATCTCACGGACTCCATATAGAGATTCTGAGAATTTGTCATTGTCTCATGCAGGCGTACACTCCGGTACAACCAGGTACGGAGGCTGGTTGTATGGGTGTGAATGCCCAGGTGTTTGGGGAAAGATATATTACTTTGGTGGCTCGCCACATTATTTGTTTGTATACCTTCATTTATGTATTATTACAATAAACTTTGTATGGTGTAAATAGGTACTTGTTTAATTGAATCTTTCCCTAACCGATTATATACCCTATAAATTTACTGAAGCGAGGCCAGCGCAGTAGGTAGAGCAAAAGCTCTTTCATCCTGTAGAGGTCGGGTTACACTTGTCGTACCCATGAAATTGACAGAATTAAGGGTCCCAATGTCATGGTATGGGGAGGAATCTCTCTATCACGTAGAACCGAACTCAAAATACTCAGCGGAGGCACGGTAACGGCTGTGCGATACATTGAGGAGATCATAAGACCTCATGTGGTGCCATTTGCACAAAGAATTGGTGCATGATTCACATTAATGCATGACAATTTCCGCGCTCATACAGCTAGAGCCACTAGAGAAGCCCTAGATGACGCTGGTATACGTGTCTTGCCGTGGCCTGCCAACAGTCCGAACCTTAACCCCATCGAAAACATATGGGATTTGTTAAAAAGAAGTGTCCGGGACACAAATCAACCCATACATAACGAACGACAGCTCATTAACGTGTTCAAGTCAAGCTGGGAACAAATTTTAAAAGAGACAGTGCGACATCTGGTGGAGAGTGTGCCATCCAGGCTTCAAGAATGTGTTCTAAAAAGAGGAGGACATACACGATTACACACTGTACATCATCTGTAAACACTGCTCAGAGTTATGAGCAACGTCCAGTACACACCGGCACCGTTTATGTCTCCTTTTGCTTGACAAATTGTGGAAGCAGAATCGACGACGAAAACACTTGCTTCAGACATAAACTTACACTACAAACTTTACTACACATATTTATCCCCAATACACTTACTATTGTTTAATGGAATTAATTTAAATTGCTACACTTAATTAATATACTATAGTTTGAAAAACAAACTTAGAACCTACGATGAAAGTTTGTGTCTCAAATCTCATGTCCATATTATTCTTAGTGGAAATTATTTAGCCCAATAATAATTACTATCCTCAATAAGAATAAAAGTCTGTAAACATTAATAATTGTGATAAGCCCTAGAATAAATTAAATAGCTTCTTCTTATACCCTCATATTTTTATAATCTTTTCTAAAACTTTATCTTTTGTTTTTCTTATTTCTTGCTAACTGTCTTACCATCCTACCTTCTCTAGTTCTCAACTCATTTTTTCCTCATACACTCAGTTGTTTCTTGTCACATTTCAGGTGCCATTTGGGGTTTTTTTTTTTTTTTTTTTTAAATGATGACTCGTGGAGCCACAGTTCGTGATATGAATGACAAACTGAATGTAGCACTGAAGAAGCTGGAGGCATCACAGAAGGAATGCAACCAGCTGCTGCAGGAAAGAGAGGACAGCGAGGTTGAAGTCAAGAGGATTAACGAGAAAAACACTCAACTCAAAAGACAGCTTGTAGAACTTCACACCGAGCACATAGAAATACTTGACCAGCATCACCATCTCCGTCAACTAGTGTCAGACTTTCAAACTTGCAGTGACACTCATGACCAGGCACTGAAACGCATATCAGGCCTTGAAGCAGAATTATGCGAAGCACACAACACCATTTCCACCATCAACTCTTCGAAAGCCAGCGAACAGGTTGCCAACACCAATAACCTTTTCAACGAGCTGGTTGGTAGTGTACCGGGACTGGAGTATGAGAAACCCACCATCACCATAGACCTGACTGGGAACGATACCTTAACTAGATGTCCAACTCCAACTAGTCATAATAAAATTAAGAAATATATTAAAATTAGTAAAAACATTAAAAGGTATAAGAAACTCTTGAAGACACAAAATGTTCACAAGTTTAACATTAATCTTAGGAAACAACGTATTAACTTACAAAGCCAACTAAATGTATGTAATAATAAGTTGGAAAATAGCAGAAAAATGTATTATGTCGACATACAAAACCTTCAAAAGGAATTACTGAGCAGGGAAAATGTACTTAAGGAAATATCCTGTAAGTATGAGTCTAGTCAACTTATGCTGAGCGAGCGCTTGCAAGAGGCCTGTGAGTTGGTGGACCTAGTCAAGTACAATGCAGAGAGGTACGAGTCACTGACCAACAATCTTACCTGTAGTTGTGCTCCCACTCACACTAACACCACACCACCCGATTCACCTCAGATGTTACAGCATGTTGTACCTACTACTTCACCCACTTCAACTCTATAGAACCTATCAATCCCACTCAAAGTAATGTTTTGGTATTTTCTGATAGATTAGGATCAGGTTTTGGATCATTATTAAATAACCGCTCTAAACGTACTATAGTTAATTGTTGTTATCATAACCTGCATTTTAATGAGCTTGTTCATAAAATAAAACATACACAAATGAATGAGCAGACTACTGTAGTTCTTTTAATTGGAATCAGTCTGAGCGTAACAAAAAGGGACATAGTTAATGGTATTGACACCCTACTTAAATTAAAACTAGGTAAATTAATATTATGTGCATTGCCATATTCTGATAATTTGTATGATGCAGAAAACGATTACATGTATAGTCTAAACAACTTAATGCATATTTTGACATGTCGTCATAGTGACCGTTTATTGTATTTTGATACAAACTATTTTGTTAGGGATTTTGTATTAGTTCAGGAACATAATATGTTTCTTCCCAAGAAAAGTCAGCATGTACTGGCTACTTTGTTAGCTTACAATATGCACGCAGTTTAAATTGATAATTTAACTGAGACTAGGTTAAGTGACGAAACAGTATTATCTAGTACTTCTAATAATACTGTAATTAATTCTTTAAACTTTTAGACTCGACAAAAGAGAAGCTTAATTAGAATATTTTACTATATCACCAAAATATAAATCGCTTTTCTGGCAAAATCCTAGACGTGGAAATGTTAATAGATAAATATCATATGGATATCTTATGTTTTTGTGAAACCTGGTTAAAACCGGATAGAATGTTGTTTAATGTCAATAATTTTCAGTTGCCAGTGCGCACAACAGGTCCTCAATAGGGGGTGGTACTTTGATATTATGTAATAGTTCTTTTAGGTATAAAGAAAGAAAGGATATCACTGCTTGCTCTGTTGATCGCTTATGTGAGGTAGCATGTGCAGAAGTTGAAGGCCATACTTTCTTATGTGTTTATAGACCACCAGCCTCAAATTTGTCATCATTTTTGATCATAATGGAAGAAATACTTAGTAAACTTTTTAAAGATAGTAAATTTGTTTTTGTTTGTGGTGACCTAAATATTGATCTATTAGTTAATTCATCAGAAAAATGTAAGCTCATCATCTAATTTAAAATGTATATTTAATGAAGCGACTAGAATAACAGCAACTTCAGCTTCATGCATCGACAATGTATTTACTAACTGTAAAATAAAAGACTCGTCCTTAATTACTGGCGTCAGGTCTGACCATACTGGTCAACTTGTATCATTTGACTTAGGTAAAAGATTACACATAGATAAATCCATTCAATTAAGACCTCTAACTAAAAATAAATTGAAAATGTTTAATAATAATGTTCTTAGCAATCTTTCCACAGCTAGTTTTGATTCACAAGACCCCAACATAAACTATGGTACATTATTTTCTACAGTATGCCAAGAATTCAATAAAGCATGTCCTGTAAAAAAAGTTACTATAAATACTAAACCAAAATTTAGTAAATGGGCCACTGCTGGCATTAGAAAAAGCAGAGATATTTTATATAATCTGTATCACGAGAAATCATTAACTTCTGATGAAGCCCTTCATAATTATGTAAGGAACTATTCTAAAATATTCAAAAGAGTCTGCGCTGAGGCTAAATCTAAATTAATTAGTAACAAAATTAGTATGTCTAATAATAAAATAAAAACTGTGTGGCAGGTAATAAACAAAGAAACTGGAAACACAAAACAGCGAGATCAGAATGAGTTGTCCCTAAAAATTGATAATGAAACCATTTCAGATAAGTTAAAAGTTGCTGAGACACTAGAAAATGTCTTTACCAATATCCCAATAGAGGTTACAAAGTCTCTCCTCTCATCACCTATATTGGCTGAAGCCCTTCTTAAGGAAAATTTTAATAGGGAAATTGCAAGCTTTGAATTCAAGCCCATTTCTGTTGACACAATTAAAAAAGCATTTAAAAGTCTTAACATAAAAAACACTGAAGACTTATGGGGGATTTCTGTTAAGGTTCTTGGAGATATTATTGACACAATTGCCCCTGCCCTAACAGGCATATTTAATCAATGTTTAGACAGCGGTACGTTTCCTGACTTAATGAAACATAGTAAAGTAGTACCGATATTAAAATCGGATAGTAAGTTTGATCCCTCCAATTATAGAGCTATATCTGTGCTACCAGCATTGAGCAAAATCTATGAAAAAACCATGCTGGACCTGATGTTGTCACATTTTAATTCAAATGCGATTTTACATAGTCGCCAGTTTGGTTTCACGAAAGGTAGGTCGACGACAGACGCGGGAGTAAAACTCATCAGTCACATTTTGGAATCCTGGGAGAAGTCCCAGGATGCAATTGGCATTTTCTGTGACCTCTCAAAAGCGTTTGACTGCGTTGACCATAATACACTGATCTGTAAATTATACCACTACGGAATTCGTGGACAAGCTGCTGATCTTGTTCTTTCCTATCTGTCAAAGCGCCAGCAAAAAGTAAACGTTAACGGGGCGACGTCTTCGGGGTCTCTAGTTAAGATGGGCGTGCCTCAAGGCTCAATTCTTGGCCCTTTCCTATTTCTAGTTTATATTAATGACCTTCCTTACATGATGGCTAACTTGTCGGATATCATTTTATTCGCTGATGACACTTCCCTTATTTTTAAAATAGATAGAAAAGATACGGATGTCTTACATGTTAACGATAGTCTGGCTGTTCTCTCGAAATGGTTTGCAGCTAATAATCTTTTACTTAATGCGAACAAAACTAAATGTCTTAAGTTTTCATTACCAAATGTACCTCAAGTGGGTCTGAATTTAGAACTTGATGGCAAAAGACTAGATGCTGTTACGGAAACTGTATTTCTAGGAATTACTTTAGATTCAAAATTACAATGGGGCGCACACATTAGAGCTCTCTCAAGTAGATTAAGTTCAGCTGCATATGAAGTAAGAAAAATAAGGCAGTTGACAGATATAGCCACAGCTAGGTTAGTATACTTTGCTTATTTCCACAGTATTATGTCTTATGGTGTTCTGCTGTGGGGATCGGCAGCTGACGTAGATTCAATTTTCATTTTACAGAAGAGGGCAATCCGCGCAATCTATAAAATGGGTCCTCGCGAGTCTCTTAGAAACAAATTCAAAGAAATTGATATACTAACTCTGCCTTCTCTTTATATTTTAGAAAGTATTTTGTATGTTCGCAAAAACTTAGGACTCTTCAAAATAAGAAGCGATTTCCATAATATAAATACACGTAGTAAAAATGAAATTGTGTTACCTAAATTTAGATTAACTAAAACTAGCAAGTCAGTTCTTGTAAACAGCATCCGTTTTTATAACAAGTTGCCAAAGCCGGTTACAGAACTTAGCGATGGAAAGTTCAAAACCCTCATCAAACGTGTCCTTATCAAAAAAGCATATTATAAGATTAAAGACTACGTTGAAGACAAGCTAGTCTGGCAATAATTCCTTCTGCACATTTGGCTTCCCTGGCTTCTCATTAACGGCATAACTATGTAAATGTCTATTAACTGCTCTCAAATTACGATGTTTAATTTTTATTTAATTATTATTATTATTTTTTTTACATACTTTTTGACATAATTTCTTTATTATTTGACATTATATACTTTTTGACATAATTTCTTTATTAATTGACATTATATACAGACACTTGAAATTTTTCACCTCTTTTTTAGTGGTTTTAATGAGAACCATAACACTTGGTTTTAGTAGGTTTTTATTATTATTTTTCTTTTTTTATTATCTATCCTTTTGATAGATTCTTATTTTGTAAATGTGAGGACTTTGTAGGCCTTATAGACTTTAGATCTGTAGACCATTTTCTATTTTATCAAGTACTTGGTACTTGTTGACAGGCCTGCGCTGTCCTCCCATACCTACTGTAATCTGGAAACATTGTAAAAGCCAATTATTTTTAAAAAGAGTAACCATGGAGTTTCTTGCCGGTTCTTCTCCATAGGAAACGACTAATTGGAACCGTGCACTTAGCTTCTGACGTTTCATAAGTGCCCATGTAGGTTTATGTGAAATAAAACATTTTGATTTTGATTTTTGATTTTGATTCTAACAAAGTGCAAAAAAGATAAAAATCTTTTTTCATTAAGTGTATTTTTTGCTGAAATTGCATTTTTTACAAAAAACCTAATGAAATGTTCTTTTATCTATCAATAAATTTAATTTTAAGGTTTTTGCATTCAAAATTAGCTAGCTAATTCAATTTCATTATTTATCTACCCTCAAACCTAATACATTTATTAGAATACAGAAAATACATGGTGGCCCTTATTTCGTTTTGACTAGTATACATAACGTTTCCCTAGATACCTACTACTGACTGCATATTTCTTGTAAACACGATAACTGGGAATTTTGTTGTAAAACCCGTTACTATTTAGGGATTATACTATGCTTTGGAATGGGGAACTAGCTCCAACTTTCTGACTGTCCGAATCCTTGATAGTTGGAAAGTGCTCGTATGCTTTAAGTCTAGTAAATGTTTTGAGTTTCAGATTTTTTACGATATTTTGTTGGCAGTTGATCGCACTTTGGCCAAAACCACATTCATATCTTTTTGGGGAGATATTTTTATCGTCTTCTAAAGACATCCAGTTTTTACTACCACCCGGCTGGTTGGATACGTATTATAATAACTAAAGTTACTTTAACTATTTTTGAGATAACAACGGTCAAAAGACCTACTGTTTAAAATTCTTAAAGATCGTTTCACCGATTTTTGTAATAACTAATGAACGAAATACATAAAGGAGAATTCACCTACGGTTAACTCACCTACGGTTTATTCAGCTACAATTAATAAACCTAAGGTTGATTGAACTAACGGAAGATTCACCTACAATTTTGAACAAAAACCTGATTTTGTCTGTTTTTATGCTTTTGAACCAGAAGAAGACGACCGACGTCAGGGGCATCTCGAGGTTCGATTTGGTTAGGTTTCTTTATACCCTGCACATCGACCAATATGTGTTATGAACATATGTGAATCAACTGTAGTTATATCGATAATATCACTAGTTTACAAAATTTAACTTTTTGTCTGGTGCCGCGAATTTTGTGGTTGACAATGTCCACTTAAGACTTGTTTATGTCAAATCTACCCTCAACATTTTTTGAGCAGCTCGTGTTACTTTGTTTTTGATTTTTGTCCTTTAGGCGTATATATTAATCGATAACAGGCGTATTTTACTGTGTTAAGATTAGTATCTAAAGTTTTTGCGTCATGAGTAGTTAAAGGAGACGTTGTTTAAACAATCCAGATCATTTTTGCTATATATGCGGAGAATATGTGTTTAACGATTGTAGAAAAGTTATATCAGAGTTGGTGAAAAATACCTATTTTGATTATTTTCGAATGCTCTTGGATAAAAATGAGAAGTCTTGGGTTCCCAATTGTGTTTGTAAATCGTGTGTGGAATATTTAAGATTATGGAAAAGTGGTAAAAGAAGTTCCTTTAAATTTGGAACACCGACTATTTGGCGAGAACCACGGAATCATCTCGAAAACTGTTATTTTTGTAACGTGAACATAAATGGTTTAAACACTAAAAATCGAGCTAAATGGCAGTACCCAAGTACTAGTTGTGTTCAACGTTCAGTGCAGCGTTTACCTAACTCTTCAGTGCCTAAAAATATATCTGAACCCTTAGAACAAGACATTGAAGGTCCAAGCTCATCACAAAATGATGCTGATTTTGAAAGTATGTCAAATGAGCCAAAATGCTTTTCCCAAAATGAGTTAGATGATCTTGTAAGAGATTTAAATATTGCTAAACAAGCTTCAGAATTGTTAGCATCAAGACTGAAAGAAAAAAAATTGCTTTCCCCAGATACTAAAATAAGTTTTTATCGTGAAAGAGATGAAGAATTACGGCGTTATTTTTTCGAAGAAAACGGTATTACCTTTTGTTCAGATATCAAAAACTTGTTGATAAAAATGGACTTGAAACAATACGAACCAAACGACAGCGTTTATTCATTGACAGCTCAAAACGTAGCCTAAAATGTATTCTATTATATAATTGAAATAAATTCGCTGGGGTACCTATTATTGCCCATAGTACAGAGTTAAAGGAAAATATTGTAATATTTCGCTAGTCTTGAACAAAATAAAATACGATGACCATAAGTGGCAAATTTGTGTCGATTTAAAAATGGTGAACATATTTCTCGGTCAACATAGTGGTTACACTAAGTTTCCCTGTTTTATATGTCTTTGGGACAGTAGAGCTAAACAAGAGCATTGGGTAAGAAGAAACTGGCCTTTGAGAGAAAATATGGAGCCTGGAAAGCAAAATATAGTCCTGAATTCATTAGTTAGCGTGACAAAATTATCCTTCCTCCATTACATATAAAACTGGGCATCATGAAACTGTTAAATCACTAGACAAAGACGGGAACTGCTTTTCTTCATCATCATCATCATTTCAGCCGTAAGACGTCCACTGCTGGACATAGGCCTCCCCCAAAAGGGGGAGGGGGGGGGGTTTGCCATAATCGCCACGCTTGGCAGGCGGGTTGGCGATCGCAGTATGGTATGGTGGTGGAATGCATAGAGAACGCTGCTGCCCATTCTCCGTTACGCCTCTTAGTCGCCTTTTACGACACCCACGGGAAGTAAGGGGTGGTGGTATTCTTTAAGTCCGGCACCACACAGACCTGCTTTTCTTACATTTGCCAAAAATTTCCTCAGCTAACTATGGAAAAGATTAAAGCCGGTATTTTGATGGCCCCCAAATTAGACAACTTACGAAAGATACTCTATTTAGAAATTCTATGATTGACTTAGAACTAAAGGCTTGGACAGCTTTCGTCTCTGTGATGCAGAGTTTCCTCGGAAATAAAAAATCTGAAAATTATATTAAACTTGTAGAAGACCTTCTGCTACAATTGAAAAATATGGGGTGCAATATGAGCATAAAACTCCACTTCTTTCATAGTCACCTGGACAGGTTTCCGGAAAATTTAGGAGATATAAGCGAAGAGCAGGGAGAGCGTATCCATCAGGACTTACGCGTCATGGAAGAGCGCTATCAGGGTCAACAATAGTCAGACATCATATTCGTATCCCAGAAGGGATACGAATATGATGTCTGACTATTGTTGGTCTTTGATACGTCATTTTCCAAAGCCTACACATCAGAGAAGAGCTTTAAAACGAAGTTTTTTAGAACTCAATGATTAATTTTTTTTTTTAGTAAAGTTTTTCTTAGATATACATGTTTTTTTCTATTTTATACCTACATAGCTGAAACTCAGAAACTAGAGCTGATAAAAATCTTCTTAAGCAACAGCTAAAATTTCTTTGGCAACAGACGTACTATAAACTAGTGAATAGTTAGAATAACTGTAGTTATTATATTAGGTACGTAACCAGCTGGTTTTATCAAAAGACCAGTGAGTGGTGAGTGACAGACCAGTGAGTGGTAAATGGCAGATCAAGGCTTAGCCTTGGATTGCCAAGGCTTAGCAATTCCCCAGCTTTGCCATATAAATAATAGTCGATAACGCTTCACTCTCTGGTCTTTTAATAAAACCAGCCGGTTACGTATTACCATAACTACAGTTATTTCGAAATAACATGGTGCAGACACCATGCATGTTAAATCAATTCGTACATCCATACTAATATTATAAATGCGAAAGCAACTATGTCTGTCTGTATGTTACCTTTTCACGCACAAACCAGTAAACCGAACGGTATGATATTGACAGATGGCTCGCCCGGGGCCTGGAGTAG
This sequence comes from Mesoligia furuncula, assembly GCA_916614155.1. Classification (NCBI taxonomy): domain Eukaryota; kingdom Metazoa; phylum Arthropoda; class Insecta; order Lepidoptera; family Noctuidae; genus Mesoligia; species Mesoligia furuncula. Next base: position 11,328 of record CAKAJR010000016.1, read on the forward strand.
GACAGATCAGATGGATCAGGTGGTGGGTTGTCAAATCCTCGTTGTAAAATAGGACAGATAGGTTGAAAATTGATGAAAACAAAATACACGCAGGCGAAGCCGTGGCCAACAGTTAGCTAGTTATCAATAAATGCTATATCATGTTAATTCAAAGAGTAATTTTATTTACTCTATGGAACTATTTTGATTATTTTTTGGCCTTCCTAGACTAGACAATACTATTTTGCAGCATTATGTGAGCTGCTTTGGATTAAGTGAGCCATCAACAGCTGGAATTTTATGCTAATCATGGTCCTTTTTTCGCTTTGTTTAAGTTATATTTGACGGAGAGAATGACTGAAGCAGGTATGCAGAGTTGTAAAAAAACAGTTTTTTTTCTGAGATGAAAAAAAACGTTAAAAAAAGACATGAAAACAAACAGTTTTTTTTCTGGATTAGGTTTTTTTTCAAAATTACTAAAATAAAAATATATATACTTAGTAAGTAATAGTTATAATTAAAAATGAGCTGATATTAGAGGGTACACTACATAAATACGAAAAACTTTATTCCGACAGTCACAAATACGAATTTCAAAATACAGATTTTCATAATTCCGAATGGTTCAAAATTCCTAATATAACAACTCCGATTTATCATTCATCCTATTTTTATAATTCCGAAATTTCAATATTCCTAACGTTTATAAGTACTATTCTCAAAATACCGAGTTCCAATAGATCGAATAACAAAAAGTCCGAATTAATGAAAATTCGAAACATCATAAATACGAATTCCGATTAATTAGAATTCCGAATTAATTATAATTCCGAAATAAAAACGCCTTGCAAAACTGAATAGCAAGACAAATATACGAGTAGAATACGGAATATCGAAGCACAAAATATCGATAAATGCTAATACGATGCTACAATATTGCGATGCACGTAACTGCGAAAGACCCGTCTCTGCGACGCCACTACACTTCCATGCACGTTACCGCGATAGATCTTCACTGCATGCAGCAAGCATGCAGCATGGAAGCAAACACGCAGCATGCAAGCAAGCATGCAGCAAGCATGCAGCATGCAGCATGGAAGCAAACACGCAGCATGCAGCATGCAAGCAAGCATGCAACAAGCATGCAGCAAGCATGCAGCATGCAAGCGAGCATGCAACATGCAACATGCAGCAGGCATGGTTTCTGTCACGGCTCCGGCGCTGCGGTTCTCCGGCGGCCCCACGCGTGCTAATCGTCGCAGACGGCTTTCGCTCACCACCACGGCTTCGGCTTGCTGGCCGGCTTCGCCGGCCAACCTCAGCCGCGGCGGCTCGCTCACAGCCTCCTGCTCCTCAGCCCGCGGGCCGCCTCGCCCCTACGCGCCTACGCGATTTTAAATTACACTCTAGGGGTAGGGCAGACAAGACCGCGTGGAGTCGGATTTACAGCGATTCGTTTCTGTCACTAAAACCTAATTTTTAGCAAACGTTTTAGAGCTAACAATTTTATTATAAATGAACATTCGGAATAATACACATTATATAATACAATACTTGGGACATAATATATGTCCCTAATTAGTATAATTATAATTTGTCCTTAGTATAATTAGGAGATTCAATTATTATAGTATTCGATATTATGACAGAATAGATTTAGAAGTAAAGATAATTAGGTATGTAAAACAAAATTTCGAATTTTTGAACATTATGGTTACTGAAGCTTATAGCAAACGAGTTATGGATAATGACTTTCGGACAAACAATTTTAGGAGAAGAAAGGGAGTACCAATTTTAACAGGTTATTCGGAAAATTGAAAATCGGAATGACGTTTTTCGGACCGAGAACCCATCGAGCATTTGATTCTTCGAACATATGAAAATCGGAAAACAAGCAAATCGCATTTATGACTTTCGGAAACATACATTTCGTGATTTTTAATAATAGAGATTATAATTCTTAGGTATTATGAAATTCGGGCTTTTGAAAATCGGAACATCGAAATTCGGAATAAAATATTTCGGAATATTTGGGTGTTCCCGATATTAGATTGACTTTGGTTAATAAAGAAATACCATTTATTTAGGGTTAGGATAATAGTGTACATTGCGCACAATTTAAGATTGCAATCAGTACAATCAGCAACAATATCGACACAAGCAGAGATAATCAAAGTTCCTGGTAATATAACAGTTGATTCAGAAACAGATGAAACAAGTGAAGACACAGAACATGTCAATTATTCCGTTGTCGATAACACAAGGGGATTGTCCGAAAGGGTTACCGCTGGCCCGGAACATAAAGGGCTAAGGAAGGAACACGGGTGGGTTTTAGTCAGTAAGAGTCTGACACTCCCTTCCGCTCCACCCAGAGCGGGAGGAGTCATTTGATGATTTCCCATCCGCAAAAAAAAAAAAAAAAAGCGTAGCTATCGATGCTAGTAACTATTTAGTAATCTGTGCCGATACTGATACAGGTGATAGCACTGATGAACGTTTAAGTATTTTTTAAGTTCATATTATTATCTGGGATCCCTTCTTTTCGCATAATGTTCTTTGTCCTAATATACTTCGGCATAACGATTTTGGCACAATTTGTTTTGGCATAATAATACTTCGGCATAATTTTTTTAGGCATACATTTTATGTTGGCATAATCATCTTAAAGACTAATTTGTTTTGGCATAAATTTGATTCGCATAACGTTAGTAGGCCTAATGACTATTAGCATAATAATATTAAGGCATACAATTAATTCAATTTAATATGCTGTGCAACAAAAGTTAGTGACAGAACCGAATTGCTGCAAAACCGACTTCACGTAGTCTTGTTTGTCCTACCCCTAGAGTGTAATTTAAAATCGCGTAGGCGCGTAGGGGCGAGGCGGCCCGCGGGCTGAGGAGCAGGCGGCTGTGAGCGATCCGCCGCGGCTGAGGCTGGCCGGCGAAGCCGGCCAAAAAGCCGAAGCTGCGGTGGTGAGCGAAAGCCGTCTGCGACGATTAGCACGCGTGGGGCCGCCGGAGGCCCGCAGCGCCGGAGCCGTGACAGAAACCCTGCCTGCTGCATGTTGCATGCTCGCTTGAATGCTGCATGCTGCATGCTTGCTTGCAAGCTGCATGCTTGCTTGCATACTGCATGCTTGCTTGCATGCTGCATGCTTGCTTGTTTGCTGCATGCTTGCATGCTGTATGCCTGCTTGCATGTTGTATGCTTGCTTGCATGCTGTATGCTTGCTTGCTTCATGCTTCCTACAGCGAAAAAAAAAAACACAAAATTGTTCAATACGTTATATTATATTAATATGTTATATATTACCTGATTCAGGAGATATGGTTTTTTTCCAATCGTCGAAATAAATTGGTATATCCTCTTCGGGCAAATTTATGCTTTAGGATATTATGCTTAAAAAAGTTATGCTTTTAAAACTTTATGCTTAATACATTTATGCTTTAGAATTGTTATGCTTAATCATTATTATGGTTAGAGAAATTATGCTTAAAAAAATTATGCGTAAGCTGTTATGCGTAATTATATTATGCGAAAATATAATTGTGCCAAACAAAATTATGCTAAGTTATATTAGGTCTTAAAATTTTATGCAAATGGATAGGGAACCTTATTATCTACCTTATTTAAACATAATTTGACTTGAATTAAAGATAAAACAATCATATTTAGTTTTATTCCATTTTATTTCATGTATTTCAGTTTTTCTGAAATAAAACCAAATGTAGAAAAAAAAACGACGGTGCCAAGTTTTTTTTCAAGATTGTGAAAAAAAAGATTTGGTTTTTTTTTTCAATTTACATCTCTAGGTATGCAATTGCTACCAATCAGACATCATAGATCTGCTCAGTATTATACTGAATCTGGGATACCACAGGGTTCTGAAGCCCCGATCCCTTTCTATTCAATACATTCAGCAATGATCTTGCTTTTCTCAACCAGTGACCTTTCTCTTAGCTCTCAAAATATTTACATTAATTAAGTTTCCAATATTACTATATCGTTGACGAATTGCTGAAAAGATAAGCGGTAAACATGTCCGGTGATCTAAACTGCTGACAATAACAAAACGTCAAAACAAGGTTTTCCCTTTGTGATTAAGTAATTCTAAAGAATAATTGTTTATTTACAATTTTAATTATGTTTTTTTTTGACAATATACTCGTATGTTATAATTTGCCATTGTTATTGTCAATTAGAGTTATACAATTTAACTTCGAAAAGAAGCTATTTTTTATGCTCTACATAGAAAAATATCTTTCTAAATACATAAAAAAAAATTGAAAATCCAAAAGTGCACGACTCTTAATGCTCATTTGATCGTACATAAAACCATAGATATTAATTATAATTAAACTAAGTTCCTTGTCTGTGTGGTGCCGGACTTAAAGAATAGCACCACCCCATACTTCCCAGAATGGGCAGCAGCGTTCTCTATGCATTCCACCACCATACCACTGCTATTGCGATTGCCAATCCGCCTGACGAAACACCATAAAAGCAATCAACACCTTTGCTATACCTGTGCTCACCTATTCATTCGGGATAATAAATTGGACCAAAACTGACTTAAAAAACTTACAACGAAAAATAAACACTACAATGACTAAATTTCGCAAACACCACCCAAGATCTTGTATACAAAGGTTAACGTTACCAAGAAAAGAAGGAGGCAGAGGACTTATAGATATCCTAAATTTACACAACAGACAGATCACAGCTCTTAGGCAATATTTCTTTGCCAAAACTGAATCTTCCCCACTCCACAAACTAATAGCACAAAGCGACCAACACTTAACACCTCTTAATTTAAAAGACACTACAAAACAAAAAAACGAGGAAGTGACTGATGACAAAACCAAATGTCAAGAGTGGACCCAGAAGTCTCTACACGGAAGACATCGCCAAGATTTATGCCAATCAAATGTCGACAAAGATGCGTCGAACGCGTGGCTGAATCGAGGCGAACTATTCCCGGAGACAGAAGGGTTTATGCTTGCAATTCAGGACCAAGTAATTGAAACCAAGAACTACAGAAAATATATTATAAAGAATTTAACAACCGATATTTGTAGAAAATGCAATAGTTCTCCAGAAACCATCCAACATATCACTGGCGCCTGCAAATCAATAGCCCAGACCGACTACAAACATCGACACGATCAAGTAGCCAACGTCATACACCAAAAACTAGCACATAAATTCAAACTTATAGACGCTATAGTACCTTATTACAAATACAACCCTGAAACTGTATTAGAGAACCCCACAACAAAACTGTACTTCGACCGAGCCATACTCACAGACCGCACAATTCACTTTAATAGACCAGACATCACATTAATTGATAAAATAAATAAAACTGGGTTCCTTATAGACATTGCCGTGCCAAATACGCATAACGTACAGATAACAATAGCCGAAAAATTATCCAAATACACCGAACTAAAAGATGAAATAACCCGACTATGGCATCTTCAAAAAGTCACAATAGTCCCCATAGTGCTATCTACAACAGGAGTAATCCCAAAACAGCTTCATCAGTCCCTTAGTTCCCTCAACCTGCCACCTAACACCTACCACCTGCTGCAGAAGGCAGTGATTCTTAACACATGCAGGCTAGTTAGAAAATTTATTCAGTGTGAATCGGACAATTTGCACCAATACTCCCACTTAAATATTGTTTCATCTACCACACAGTCTACTTATAATATTACTCCCACACTTAACCCCACTGTTGGACACTTGGCTTAGGCCCGTGCCATCAGTTCTATCCGGCTAGGCCGAGAGAAAAAAATATGTAAACAAAATAATAATAATAATATATTTATTCAAAATTATAAGGCATGAAAATTAGTACAGTTTTGCTTAAATAAAAATTATATTGCTAAGACTTACGTGCCTGAACTAGGTAGTCCTGTGTTTCAGGCGAGAAGAGCTAAAATAGTCTTTTAAAATTAATAAATAATCGATAGTTTACAATAGACAAATAATTATATGTTGAGTAGCTTAACACTTAGTTTCTAAACTTGATAAATATTTAACATAAGTGAAATTTGTATACCTATATTTACTTTAATACAGTTAGTAAATTTTCTGTTTCTTCATAAGACATACTTTGAAGAGCATCCTTGAGGATTCTCTTACAATTTGTATAGTTCACAGAATAAATGTTTGCTTTCGAGTTTAGTCTATTATATAGGAGAGGTCCAAGGTACAGGTAAAATTTGGATATAAAAGCATGCTTTGTTGAAATTTGTGGACAAACAATATCTTTACGTCTTTTATTAGTATATCTAGCGCTGTAGGGTAGAGCTTTGTGTTGTTTTAATACAATGCCCATAATAAATAGCTGTCGAACTGTTAATACTTCACAAGATTTGTACAGGAGGTTAGTAGGGAAAAGGAAAGGGCGGAAAGTAGAGACTTTGAGAATCGCCCTCTGAGCTCTCTCGATGGTTAGTAACTTTGTTTTACCCGTTCCACCCCATGTGGTAATACAGTAAGTTAAAATCGATTGACATAGAGCAAAGTAAACTTGTCTAACTAATTTTGGGTCAGCAATACAGCGTAACTTTTTAAAAACAAATATCAACTTGCGAATTCTATTATTTAAAGCTTCTATATGTTGTTTAAACGAAAGTGTGTCATCTATTATAACACCAAGGTATTTTGTTGTATTTGCCATTTTAATTTGAGGACAAACACATTGGTTATCTGTTGGAATTGTGCAATAATGAGCATATAATGTCGAGGTAGAGCCAGTTGATGTTTGCTTGCGCATCGAAAACTTAATATAATTTGTCTTGTCTGCATTTAGTGTTAGTGAATTAAGTTCAAGCCAATTATTAACAATATTAAATCCGTGTTGCGCAACTTTGTAGACATTTTTTTCTGAGTCAGCCGAGAATAGAAGGGCAGTGTCGTCGGCATAAGAAACAATTTGGCCATGATCTAGACTTAGATTACAAAGATCGTTTATGTATATCAGAAATAATGTAGGCCCTAAAATACTTCCTTGAGGGACTCCGAAGGACGTGTTTTTTTTATCCTCGCTGAGAACATCTCCAATTCTTACACATTGGGTACGATCTTCTAGATAGCTCTTAAATAGTTTCAGCTGGGTGCCTCTGATACCTATGGTTTCAAGCTTGTGCAACAGAATAGGAATAGAAACCGTGTCAAACGCTTTGGCGAGGTCCAGGAAGATTCCTACTGTGTGGTTACCATTATCAAGTTCTTGTCCTAGATAGTTAGTCAGATGATGTACGGCATCGTCTGTTGACATTTTAGGCCTAAATCCAAACTGCCGCTGAGACAAAATTAATTTATCCTCCAAGTATTTGTAAAGCCTTTTATTTATAATTTTTTCTAATATTTTAGACATAGAAGGCAGTAACGAAATAGGTCTATAATTTGTGACTTGATCTTTACTGCCTGATTTATAAACGGGGACAACAACAGCTTTTTTTAGGCACTCGGGAAAAACACCTGCAGATAAACATTTTTGGAAAATATAAGTTAGTGGCGGTACCAAAATGTGCTTGAACTGTTTAATAATTTTATTTGATATGTTATCCCAGCCAACTGCACAGTCGTCTTTCAAACTCATAATTATCATTTCTACCTCAGTCTCGTCAGTGTCTAGCAATGCAAAGGATGATAAAATAGTGCTACACGTAAATGGTGTGCTTGTTAAATATTGCGATTGGCCCCGAACTTTTTCAGCCAAACACTTTCCCACGTTAACAAAGAAATGATTTGCAATGTTGGCAGATGTTAGCTGTGATGAGTGTGCTTGTAATAAACCTGAAGATGACTGATTTTGTTTCGAATTAAACGTTACACTTTTAATAAAATTCCAGATTTTTTTACTATTTGTACCAGCCTTTTCTAGTGCAGTTTTATCGTAGTTGTTTTTTACTTTTTTTAGAAGATCATTACAAAAGTTACGATATCGTTTATACGACAGTTGCAAAATTAAATTATCTGGATTGGATTTAGCTTTAATATGCAGTTTATCTCTATTTTTCATACAGCGAATGAGTCCTGTCGTGATCCATGGTTTTATATTGTATTCTTTGTTTTTTAGCCGAGATATGACAGTATTCTTCTGAATTGCATATTGTACATGTTTGATTAAGTATAACATACAAAACTGCGGATCAGCGGAATCGTAGACTGGGTCAAATTCGATATTGCGTAAGTCTTCTTCAAGTTTGTTTACATTTAAACGCGAAGTTGTGCGAGTGACTACTTTTGGTAATTTACAATTTAAAATAAGTAGGTTAGCACTGTGATCGGTTATTGTTGAATTAGTTACAAGGGCAAGTGCGGGGAAATTCGACTTGAGTATTATATGGTCCAAACAGGAGCCACTTTGATGTGTAGGAAGCGTGTGAGCGGGAAGCAAGCCATGGAAAGCGCATAGGTTAAGGTATTCCTCAGCGGCTGCGTCAGCACTTTCTGGAAGAATATTGATATTAATATCTCCAATTAGAATTGTATTTTTGAAAGATGATAGATTCTGCAAGGTGTCGTTTAGAGAGTCGGTGAAATTGTTTATATTTCTAAAAGAGGGAGGTCGATATAAGGCAAGAATCGCTAATTCTGACCCAATTTTAATTAACAATCTGTTATAGTCGTGCATATTTGGTTCCTCGACAGACACATTGAGATGGTTTCTTGCGTAAACTACCACCCCATCGTTCTGATTGTAATTTATATTACTTTTATACATATTATATCCCGGAATTAGTGGTATGTTATATTGTTTGGAAAGCCAACATTCGGTTAAGACAATAACGTCACAGTTTATGTCTAGACGTTGTATAAAAATGTTAAAATTGTCGAAATTCTTAAAAATACTGCGAATATTTTGGGTTAGAACGGTTAGTGGACTAGTGTAGGAGGAGAGATATTGTTTACAATGCTCTACGTCACAAACATGGCATTCAGATACAGAGAAATTATCTATGTCACTAATTAAATTATTAATCATAATTATAACTAAATATAAAAAATAAAAATAACAAACAAAACAAACAAGGCTAGAAAGATACGTTATTAACGGCGCTCTTAGGCGCCTCCATAATCAATAGTATTTATGTACCTCTTTTCAGCCATTAGTTTCGCCGGACAGTCAACTGCACTTGTCTTGTGATTGCTCGGCTTTTTGAAGTGCAAGCAAGTAGCGCATTTCGGTTCCTCAGCCTTCTTTGTGCATTCTTTAATGGAATGACCCAGATCACCACAGTGGCCACAGGTAGGTGTGGTTTCCCGGCATGATTTGGCTGCATGCCCGTACTGCTGGCACATATAACAGCGTGTGACTAGAGTAAAGTCTCTTACAGGGCATGACGACCAATTCACAAACACTCTGTCTTTAGATATCAGGGCTTTGCGTATGTCTGCAGATACTTCTATTATATAATTACAGGTCTCAGCGTCCTTCTTACCTGACTTATGGCTTAACTTAATGGAGGTCAAAAAGGTCTCGAGGCTGTAGTCCTGTAGGTTCTCGGCTAAATTCTGGTGGAACAAACAAGTAAAAACTTCCTTTTCTTGCATGGACGAGGGCACTCCGATAACCACTACCCTAGGCTTTCTTTTTGGGGGCTCGTCTACAGTAAGGCCTGAATTTGATAACTGCATCGATTTTTTCACCTTCTCAATGTCGTCTTTTGTTTCAGTGCTGATAATGACACCGCCATTTTTCGTCTTACGCAGTCCTCTTACCTGAAGCTTCATTTGCTCTGGGCATATAATTTTTTGGACAAGTGTTTTTGTCTCCTCACTCGACTTTAGTTTGTCGTTAGGGTATATCGCCACTGAGCTTAAATTTATTGGCTGTATGTAATTGTTGGTACCTTTTTTAACCATATCAGCAAAGGAAGTTCCGGTTTTTTGTTTGATAGAAGCTCCGATTGTCAGCTTAAGGTCTTGCAGTTGCTGCGACAGATCAATTTGGTCTTCGAGTGTTTGGACGGTGGTGTGGGCCCGGACAGCATTCATCTTCAGGGACTGATACTGAACGGCCATCTGCGATGTGCCGTGACTAACTTTTCGGCATAGGGTACTTACACGCAGTTTTTGCTCCATGTTTAATTTGCCCTCTGCTGCTATAGAGCACACTTCACTTAGGCACTGCTCAATAGACGACATCCAGTTCTGTATTTCCGGCGTCAATATCGCTTCCATCATGACGTCGTCTCTCTGGCTGGGCGGTTGAGGGTGAGGTGCGGGTACGGGCTCGGGTGCAGGTGCAGGTGCTGGTGGTGGTGCGGGCACAGGTGTAGGAGGTGGGCTCCGAGGACATCTGCCACCCCGGCTGAAGGGACTGGATGCCATTGTGATACAAGTTATGCACTTGTTAATCACTTATTACACATTTTCACAGAAACGATTTACACATATTATGCCTACGACAACAGTTTGCTTTACTACCGGATATTTGGTAGATCTAGGTCACGACTCAGCAAGTGATTATTTATTTATTTTAATAAATCTTCGACACGTCCGTTCACAACAAGACTGCTGAATGTTTTTTCATGATGATGATGATGAAGTTCCTTCTATAGGTGAATAGAATCTATAAAAAAAATGGACTCAATTAATTGATTTTTTCGCAAGCTACAACGTTTTCAGGTTTCACACTTGATTGATGGGATTTTTTTTCGAGATATTTTGATGTTTTTTTTTCGTTTCTACTGCATTAAATCAATTTTTGAAAAGTACAGAATTAATCTCCATTAAATTATCTATACAATCTTTTTTAAAATAAATAGGTTCTGTGTACTAGCAGTAGTAGGTATAACAATAGAAACAGTTGCAGAAAGGTGGCAAAAATTTGTTTTCTATAGTAAAGCACTCTCTAATGCTTTGCATTATAAGTCGTGCAATTTTCTTTACATAGTATAAAACAAAGTCGTTCCCGCTCTCTTTTAAACTGCATTCAAATCCGTCAATTCAAGAGGACGGTTTATATGTAAATACATGCATATTATAGTAGAGAAAAGCCGAGAAACTCAAAGATTTGTAATGTGGTGTCTACGCGCAACCCTCGGGACCAAGGCGCTCACCCGCGCCTCCCTCGCACCGTCCGCCCCCCGCCGTCGTCGTCGCCTCCAAGCCGCACGCGCCTCGAACATGACGCGGCTCGCGTCCCGCGGCCCCTCCGCACTTGCCCATGCGCGTCCGAGCAAGACACACGCGTCGCGCACCGCATACAACGCCACACAATTGTCGGGACAGTACTTTATTGTAATAATTAATTATACCAGTTTAAACATACAGTCCACTATATTTATTCCGCAAGGATAAGACCTAACACTGGTCCTTCAAGGAAGCAATAAAATTACCGTATTCTCGTCGGCGCGGCGTCGACACGTTGCCACGCGGTCAGAAAAAACTCGGAGCGGCGGTTGGAAGATAGCGTCAGTGGAATCTACGATACAGCGGGTCTAACTCTACAACATAGATACTGCACACCGCATCGCCGGGCTCGTGATCTCCATCTGCATTTCCGCCGTGCAAGTCACAAAACGCAAAACGCGGTCAGAAAAAACGGAGCGGCGGTTGGAAGATAGCTTCAGTGGAATCTACGATACAGCGGGTCTACAGCGAAGACACTGCACACCGCATCGCCGGTCTCGTGATCTCCATCTGCATTTCCGCCGTGCAAGTCGCATACCTACCCAACGGGCCACGCGAAGAATACGCAACCACGTGCACCTGATACATCGGCTGGTATTGTGAGTTCGTTCCAATTATCCTTAACATCCTATTCATCTGAAACTCTCGTAAATTCCTATTCAGTGAATATTTGAGTGAGGCCTATTTTCAAATTATGCAATTTCACATTCACACGTGAATTACATTCATTATCATTAAACATTGCATCTTGCACGCTAGTCTGTGGGGGCAATCTTAATATCTGCTTGGTGTGTGCACATTTTTAAGCTAATACAATACGTATCGCACGGCTTTCGCACGACCACGCCCTATTGCATCAGCAAAATGGCGGACAAGAATGAACGCATTGTTAAGCTAAAAAGGGCTAAAGCTAGCTTAAAAGCAAAGCTAACCCAATTCGAAACGTATTTAATTACAGCAAGTTCACATGAGGTGCTTAGCGAGCTCCACGCTAACGAACTACAATCTCGCTTTTCACGAGTGCAAACTTTAATTTCTGAATTTGATACTTTCCAGACAGAGCTTGAGTACCTCTGCGACCCTCCGGACGAGCAGTATGCTGACAGAGAGAAAACTGAAAGCAAGTACTATCAGCTCGTCGCTCAGGCCCAAACTCTTCTTGCTGCCTGCGGTGACAAAATTGGTGAAAAGCTGCGACAGCGTTCAGGCTCAGGCTCCGAATCAAACTTCAGTGATGCCAAACCAGGTGGGACTTGCAACCATACCCAACGTTTCCATTTACCAAAAATTAATATTCCTAAGTTTGATGGTACTTATCAAAATTGGCTCGAGTTTAGGGATACTTTTGTGTCAATGATTCATGAAAATGATCAATTAGACAACATCAGTAAATTTCATTACTTGCGAGCTTCTCTCAATGGGAGTGCTGCAGTAATTGTTAAAAATATAGATTTCACAAAAGATAATTATTCAACGGCCTGGAAATTATTATGTGAACGTTATGATAACTCTAGGTTATTAGTTAACAATCATGTTCAAGCATTGTTCAAGGTAGATACCATTTTAGATGAGTCAAGTAAATCCATTAGGGAATTAATTGATACTACAAACAAAAACATTAGAGCGTTAACTATTCTTAAGCAACCTACAGAGCACTGGGATACTTTAATAATATACATTGTGTCTAGCAAACTAGATCCTACAACTAAAAGGAAGTGGGAAGAGTATAGAAACACACTGTGTGATCCACCAACGCTGGAGCAAATTTCTACATTTCTGCGTAACAGAGCAGATCTGTTAGAATCCATAGAGGATAATAGTACAATAAAGTTAAAACTAGAAAGTCGAAAGGCAAAATCTTTTCTAGCAGTGTCAAATGAAAACAACTCGCAAAACTCAAATAATTTCAAGTGCCCCATGTGCAAAGAAAAACACACAATGTATCATTGTGACAAATTTAGAGATTTGACCATTGAGAACCGTCTAGTAAAAGCCAATGACCTTAAGGTATGCCTTAATTGCCTACGCCCCGGTCACTCTCACATGAAATGTAAATTCCCACACTGTAGGTATTGCAGATACAAACATAATACATTACTACATAAAGATGATGATAAGCCTGTGTCCTCTGTATCAAATCAAGAGAATGTTGTGTTAGCCACTAACATAAATGATGCTACTACAGATTCTGATAACTCTATAGAAAACATCACCCTGTCAACCAATGCCATACAGCCTACTACTTCGCCACATGTACTCCTGTCCACAGCGCTGGTGACGGTACGTGACAAAAAGGGCGGCACACTCACAGCACGGCTGCTGTTGGACAATGGCAGCACTGCTAATTTCATCACAGCCGGGTTGTGCGGTAAGCTGGGGTTGTCGAGACGCACTACAATGTCCATGGTATCAGGTATCTACAATCAGTCTTGTAAGAGTACACAATCTTGTAAGGTTAAGATAGAATCTCTTTATAGTGATTATAAAGTAGAGGTAGGTTGCTTAATATTACCTCAAATTACTAAAACATTGCCGTCCAAATTAGTTGAGATACAAGACATTGCTATACCATCAGGTATACAGCTGGCAGACCCGTCATTTAATGTTCCGGGTTCAGTTGATATTCTGGTAGGTGCAGAACTATTTTGGGATGTCATATGTAATAATTCCATTAATCTAGGGAAAAAACAACCAAAATTATATGAGACTAAGCTTGGTTGGTTAGTGTCTGGTCCTGTAGCTAATACAAAAAATAAGTCGCTACACCAATGTAATTTTGTCAATCATGAAGATAGTATTTCAAAATTTTGGGAACTAGATTCAATCCCCCTTAAATATTCTTTAACTAGTGAAGAACGTGCCTGTGAAAAATCATTTAAAAAAGATACTTACCGTAATAAAGAAGGCCGCTTCGTAGTCAGTATGCCCTTAAAACAAGATCCTCATACATTGGGTGATTCATATACTAGGGCAAAGGTTAGATTTCTCTCTCTTGAGCGTAGATTTCAAAGAGACTCTAATTTCAAAAAACAATACTTAGAATTCATGCAGGAGTATGAACAACTGGGCCACATGACTGAAAATACAACTCCCATTCACAGTAGTCCTAATTCTGTCTATTATTACTTACCACATCATGGTGTTATCCGTGAATCTAGCACCACTACTAAATTGCGTACAGTCTTTGATGCATCTGCTGTCACTACATCAGGGCTGTCCCTCAATGATATTCAGATGATAGGACCAACAATTCAAGATGATCTCTTGTCGATTCTTATTAGGTTTCGCCAACATAAATATGTGATATGTGGAGATATTGAAAAGATGTATAGAGCTATTGAGCTTAATCCTATACAGCGATCACTTCAACAAATTATATTCAGGCCAGAACCTTCAATGCCACTTAAAACATACACTTTAAAAACAGTCACTTATGGTACCGCATCAGCTCCTTACTTAGCTACAAAATGTCTTTCCAGTTTAGCGGAGACAGTGGATGACCCATCTGTCAAATTTTCAATTTCTAGAGATTTCTATATGGACGATTACCTTAGTGGAGGGAAGTCCAAAAACAGTGTCATAGAACAAACTAAAACAGTAATTTCTGTCCTATCTTCAGCAAAGTTTAATTTGCGAAAATTTAAATCAAATTGTCCTGATATATTGGAAAATATTATCGGAGACCAATCAGAATCGGATCATGTTTTAGAATTATCAGAGAACAATTGTAGCACAATAAATAAAACTCTAGGTCTTAATTGGATCTCGAATTCAGACACATTGTCTTTTATTATAAATATTGAAAAACATGAAAAAATCACAAAGCGTAATATATTATCAGTCATAAGTCAAATCTTTGATCCGCTAGGTATCGTAGGTCCAGTTATTGTGGAGGCAAAGATTATACTTCAAAGGCTTTGGACTTTAAAAATAGGCTGGGACGATGAAGTTCCTAATGACTTAAAAGAATCATGGACCACATTCGTAAATAAATTACCATACATAAACAATGTAAAGGTACCACGTTGGATTTTGCAAAGTGATTATGTCACAATTGAATTACATGTATTTTCTGATGCTTCTGAACGTGCTTATGGAGCTTGCATCTATGCCCGGTCGATAACTAATAAGGGCACAATTCATACCCAATTAATAATATCAAAAAATAAAGTAGCACCAATAAAACCAACCACAATACCGCGTCTTGAGCTATGTGGAGCCCTTATAGCAACAAGATTGTGTACTAAAGTATTACAGTCAATAACATTGCCAGTTACATGCAGATATTGGTGTGATTCAACAATAGTTTTGGGTTGGTTGTCAACGCCAGTACAACGCCTTAAACCTTTTGTTCGCAATAGGGTTAATGAAATAGTGGAGAACACCGCGGGGTCCCGGTGGAACTATGTGCCGTCTCTCGACAACCCCGCTGATCTCGTTTCCCGAGGGGTGAAGGCTGATCTCATCAGCTCAGCTTCTCTGTGGTGGTCTGGCCCACAGTTCTTAAAACAGGATGAAAATACTTGGCCTAAAATGCCGAACCCTAAGGAGGAGCGAGATCTACCGGAGATAGTGTGTCACTTCACTCATAACTCAACTAATAATAATATCACAGATAGTAATCCTATCTCATTACTTACACAAAAACATTCTAACCTCACACGTCTCATTCGTGTAGTAGCTTACATACAAAGATTTGCATTTAATTGTAAGAATAAAAGCAGCAAATTAACAAACTTTTTGTCTGCAACTGAATTACAAAAAGCCTTGTTTGCTATTTTAAGATTAGGTCAAATAGAAATGTTTAAAGATGAATATCTTAGTTTAAAATCAGGCAAATTACTGCCATCCAATAATAGGTTAATTTCTTTATCTCCATTTCTTGACTCAAATGGCATCTTAAGAGTTGGAGGAAGGTTAGATAATTCCCCATACACTTATGACCAAAAGCATCCTATATTAGTATGTAGTAAACATCATTTAACAAGATTAATATTTCATAAACAGCATTTAGAACTTTTACATGCAGGGCCACAGTTGCTCCTTGCTAATGTCAGATTGACATACTGGCCTCTAGGTGGAAGGAATCTAGCTAGGTCTATAGTTAAAAAATGTATTAAATGTTTCAGACTTAAAGCTCAAACAGTTCAACCCATTATGGGTCAACTACCTGAATGTAGGACTAAATTAGAATTCCCATTTTTACATAGTGCAGTCGATTATTGCGGGCCAATTTTGATAGCAGATAGAAAAGGTCGTGGTTGCAAGTTAATAAAATCCTACCTTTGCATTTTTGTTTGTTTGACAGTCAAGGCAGTACACCTGGAGCTTGTGACGGAACTGAGCACAGAAGCCTATATGGCTGCACTATATCGTTTTATAAGCCGTCGAGGCAAGCCTCGCAGCCTCACGTCTGACAATGGAACCAATTTTGTTGGCGCATGTAAATTATTGCAATCCTTTCTCTCTAAACTAGATATAGCTGATAAACTAGCAGAGGAAGGTATTAAATTTCTCTTTACGCCTGCCTATTCCCCTCATTTCAATGGGATGGCCGAAGCCGCCGTTCGTTCTACAAAGCATCATTTACGTAGAATTTTAAATTTAACTCATCTAACTTATGAAGAAATGTCGACTTGTCTCACTCAAATAGAAGCTATTTTGAACTCTCGACCCTTGACCCCACTATCTACTGATCCCTCTGATTTATCTGTCCTAACCCCATCTCATTTCCTAATTGGACGAACCCTAACTACTGTGCCTAATCTACAGGTGGTCGAGATTGAGGGCGTCAACTTACTTCAACGCCATAAGCGAGTACAAGCTATAAAATCGCATTTTTGGCAAAGATTTTCTAATGAATATGTTTGTATGCTGCAGCAGAAAACAAAGTGGAAGACAAATAGCGATAGAGACGGCATCAAACTGAATTCCCTTGTTCTTATTAAGGACAAGACTTGTCCACCATTAAGGTGGAACCTTGGAAGAGTGGTGCAGGTATACCCAGGCATTGATGGCATCAACAGGGTCGCAGAGATCCGAACAAAAAAGGGGACTGTCAGAAGAGGATGGAACAACCTCTGCCCCCTGCCATTAGAAGAGGACAACAACCCTTGAAGATCGTTTCTTCAACCCGGGGAGCATGTCTACGCGCAACCCTCGGGACCAAGGCGCTCACCCGCGCCTCCCTCGCACCGTCCGCCCCCCGCCGTCGTCGTCGCCTCCAAGCCGCACGCGCCTCGAACATGACGCGGCTCGCGTCCCGCGGCCCCTCCGCACTTGCCCACGCGCGTCCGAGCAAGACACACGCGTCGCGCACCGCATACAACGCCACACAATTGTCGGGACAGTACTTTATTGTAATAATTAATTATACCAGTTTAAACATACAGTCCACTATATTTATTCCGCAAGGATAAGACCTAACAGTGGTGTCGTAACAAACATATTTTTGTGCGCTTACATTGCAAACGCTGGCTAAACCTATTACGAGATAGATCAAATTAATGTACTACGGAAAAAAAAAATCGATAAAAAAGTCCGCGATGCTTATATGTTTATCTCCCAAGGATAACCCACAATAACTATTTTAATCTTTTACATATTACAAAAAAAAATTGGTTATTTTCCAAGCTATTTTACAATACACTATTATTCCTTAACCAATTAAATCATCAGAAACCATCAGAAAGGTTGAATGGTTTGCTAATTTCGTCGCAAGCGCCATCGGGTTTTTGTGGCTTGGGTACTTTGCTGGAGCGGCGTGTTGGTTTACCGTTAACAAGCAGTTGGTGAGCTATCTGGTTAGCGGTGACTTGGCTTGGCGGAGTTGGTTGAGGGGACTCGCTGGTTAGCTTTCTTATAGTGCTCCATGCCTTTTTACTGTTATGGGTCATGTCGATGTTAGTAACAGTGTTGATCCACCTCTCCCGTCTGATTTCACCCAATTTTGATAGCAGCACTTCTCCAGCCTGCGTGGTTTCCTCCGAAAAAGGGTCGGTGCTATACAGGGTTTCGTACCGGCTCAGTAGATCACTGGTTTCTGTCGACAGCCCTGGAATATAGGAAGTCCTGCAGCCCCTTGGGATGTGTCTACGAGAAGTAGTTGAAACAATCTCAACAAATTGGTCGTAGTTTTGCGGGGTTGGCAAAACATTCAGGAGGGCGTCATCAATCGACCGCGTGAACGACTCCCAGTCGGCCTTGGTGTAGTTAAATCGGCGCTTAAAGGGGACATTTATAGGTCGGACCACCGGTTCGATGCAGCACATAATAGGTCTGTGCTGGGTGCGTGGGATAGGCGAACATACGCTTTTGGTGCACTGTGAGCTGATAGACGAGCTGACGAAGATTAGGTCGGGGTTGTATCCGCGTTTCCAGCGCCCGCTATTAAATGACGCCGGTTGTTTGGCGTCATGTATCAGCGTCAAATCATTCGTCTCAGCCCATTTCTCGACTGCTTCTCCGCTAATGTCCGTGTCATTGTAGCCCCAGTTGGAGCTACGGCTGTTAAAGTCACCGATTATAACTTTA
>CAKAJR010000017.1:0-50289 GCA_916614155.1 Mesoligia furuncula
CGCACGCGGCTACAAATCGATAAATTATACTTTACCAGTCGTCAGGATATAAGAAAAGACTATTTAACTTATATTTTAGGAGCGGATATTTTTAATATATTTTCGTTTTACACACTGATGTCAGAAAACAGAATTCTCGAATTAAGTATAAATACCGCGCGTGACGGGCACGCAGCCAGTTGTATGTACAGAGTACATTTGTACAGAGGTTGTATGCCAGCTGCTACATAGCTCCTCCCTAGCGAAGCGCCCGTATAATGCGAGTGGCGTCTCGCACGCGGCGGCAGTGAGCGCCTAGCGCTGCGGTAATGTCAGTTTGCACGGAGACGCTGGGACGCTTGTTCGCGCTGTGTGCCTTTAACTTTTAGCTAGCTAGTGAGCGGCCGTACTCCGTCTTGGCCTAACGTATGTTCTACAGGGCGAAGCGTACGGTGGGTCTTGAGGATCGGCCGGATCGTGTGACGTATGATGTCTGGTCACTCAAACGACATACTTGTTCTTCGGTGTTTGACAGGAATGCAGGCTTTAATCGATCTATGCTGATGTTTACTTGTCGATCGTTGATTATGACTGTATACACCTTGTTTTGTCTCTTCAAAACACGATACGGACCTTCGTATGTCGTCGGTGTCAGTGGTCGACGGTAGGCATCGGTACGTATAAATACATGCGTACATTCATGTAGGTCGTCGTGTATAAACATTGCGCGGCGATCTGTGTTCCGGCGCACAGCTTGCATCTTTTTCATTGCGTTGGTTATGACGTCACTAAAGTGTGTATTTGTATTCGCGTATATCGACGTTTCTCCACACATTTCGCCGGCTAGCCGGAGCGGCTTACCGTATAGCGCTTCTGCTGATGATACATCAGTGTTTTGAATAAATGAGATTCGAACTGTCTTCCCTGGTCGCTTGTGATCCTTTCTGGGCAACCAAATCGCACTATCCACCCTTCGTAGATGGCTGTGGCGATAGTGTGAGCTTCCATGTTGCTGACCGGAAATGCTTCTGGCCATTTAGTTGCTCGGTCGATGATTGTAACGCAATATCGTCTTCCATCTGATATGGGTAGTGGTCCGACGATATCTATGTGTATGTGCGACAGTCGATCTGCTGGTGGGTACTGTTCTAGCGGCGATACTGTGTGTCGCTGCACTTTTGTTCGTTGGCAGGTTTTGCAACATTTGGTCTACATACCGACGTCTTTGTTCATGCTTGGCCAGAAAAAGCGTTGCGTGATCATCTTCCTAGTAGCTCGGGTGCCGGGGTGGCTCAACTCGTGTATGGCGTCGAAGGCTTTTCTTCGTAGCTCTGGTGGCAGGTAAGGTCGTACGTGGCCACTTGATGTTTCGCACATAATTGTCTTACTTGCATTGAGTGGGCGAATTCGCTCGAATCGGAGCGAATTGTTTTTCGTGACGTCAGTCAGTTGCCTGTCGCTGAGTTGTAGGCGAGCCAGCTCGTCGTAGTCGATTGGTGATGGAATGGATATTGCTTCGATTCTTGACAATGCATCGGCAACAACGTTGTCCTTTCCTTCAATATGGCATATATTCATAGTGAATTGACTGATATAGTGTAAGTACCTCGTGCGCAATGGTGTTTCAGTCTTGCTGTTTAGCCGCAGTAATGCATGCGTTAACGGCTTGTGGTCCGTGTATACCGTTATTTCTCTACCCTCAAACATGCGCCTAAAGTGCCTTATTGCCAGGTAGATCGCTAGTAGCTCTATGTCAAACGTATTGTATTTCTTTTGCGTGTTCGTAGATATTTGTATAGTTTTTCCTGAACGTGTGCAGCGTGCGGTATATTTTCTTTATAAAAGTTTAATATACCGAGGAATCGTCGTAATTCTTGAATTGTGGTAGGTTCAGGGTAATCGGACTTTGTCTTCACACGATCCTCTGTTGGTTGGATACCGGCTTCTGTTAATATGTACCCAAGGAATTCTAGTTTTTTGTGTCCGAAAACGCATTTCGACACGTTTATTCTTAGGCCATGCTCTTTGAGTCTTTTGAAAAGATCTTCTAGATGACTTCTGTGGGTTTCTTGATCTGGTGAGGCGACGAGAATGTCGTCGACGAATGAGAAGTGGTCCATGTTGCCGAGTACACTGCTGATGTGTGACGCCTCAAACACCTGCGTCGGAGCCAACGTGTTGGTCATTCCCAACACGAAGGGAATGAAGCGGGTGGAAGAAGATTGTATGCCAGCTGCTACAATACCTACAGTAAATAAGAAGAAGAGCAATCGTTGAATAGAACTAAAAAATCATGCATGTTCTCTGTCGCAGAAATACGACATGAGCGGGTGGCACGGAAATATATGTGTTAACTTCGTTAAACGTTACATTTCGGCTTTGATTATATATAATGTCTAGATGGAGCGTCGCCCTACAATCAAAACAAAGAGAACGAGCCAAACTCAGCCAACAATTTCTAGCATGTGTGCGTGCAGGCGGTGTTTTACACTGTGCGTCTATGTCTCTGTGTGCGTGAATAATGATATCATCATTTCAGCCGAAAGACGTCCACTGCTGGACATAGGCCTCCCCCAAAAGGGGGGGGTTTGCCATAATCGCCACGCTTGGCAGGCGGGTTGGCGATCGCAGTATGGTATAGTGGTGGAATGCATAGAGAACGCTGCTGCCCATTCTCCGGTACGCCCCTTAGTCGCCTTTTACGACACCCACGTGAAGTATGGGGTGGTGCTATTCTTTAAGTCCGGCACCACACAGACAATACTAATAATAATAATGATATCAGCTAGTACAATTCTTTCAATTCAAAAACAAAAAATAAATACCTATATAGTTTTTTGGTTACTTATCGATGATAGGTGATGTCAAGTGATGTGTTTAGTATTTTTTACCCTTCCTTTATAATTCCGGCACAGTTTAATAGCACATACCGTCATTTTGTCGCTGTTATTTGTTTAATACTTATCGCGCGTTATACGTAGTGACACCAAAGCGGCACGATCGGCACTAATCGGCGGGTAAGAACTTAAAGGCCAACAGTTGGCCGATATTTTTTGACACATTTGCGCGCATTTGATGCTCTATCTAGACATTATATAATCAAAGCATTTCGGAAGGTTTTTGAAGGCATTCTTTATGTCCACCTTCAGGATGACCTCTTCTTTTCCACAATTTAGGTATTATATTATAGAGGTATGAGGAACAGGGTATAAAGTCCACTCTACTCTTTAAAAAAGGGAGGATCCTCCGACCAGACGGGTGTTGTGTCTGGCGGGCAACTGCCCGATGATGTCGGGCCGTTGTATCCATTCTAATTATTGCGCGATAAACTCTGCTTGCGACATGCAGGATTTTGCGTGACGTCATCATGATGACGCGTTGTTCGCATGTGGCGTTGTAGATACCGCTACAATATTATAACGGAAGTTAGGTAGGACGCCGTCAAGCTAGGTGTAGCGACGATCTTCGCAGGGTGGCTGGTAGCAGCTGGATGAGACTTATCGAGAATCGAGCTAAATGGCTTGCGATTGGAGAGGCCTATATTCAGCTGTGAACTGTGGTAGACTAATGACGATGATTTTGATGATGAACGGAAGTTGACGCTAATCGTTATCTCCTGATAGATATTGCATTTTATACGTCACGGGCGTCGGCGTCGTTGCGTTTGTAATTTAGAAAACTAGCTTCCGCCCGCGAGATATGTCGATAAAAACTATCCTATGTCCTTCCCCGGAATGCAATCTATCTCTCTAAATAAGTCCGTTATTTTTTTTTCAAGTTAACTTGAATGTTATCCGTTACTTGAAATGTTAACTTCGTTAATTAACGGTCCCGTGCCCAGCTTTGCCTAGATTTAAGGCGATGCCTCCAAATGAATTTGCTATGCTGCGAATTTGATCATTATAAGTAAAATTGTCGCAATGAGAAGTATCAGGAACGCATTCTCTAGACGGCTGGACGTAAAAAAGATCAAATTCGCAAAACACATATTCGTTTGTATGAAAATGACGGGTATCAGGAACGCATTCTCTCGATCGATGGCCAGACTTGATTCCTTGTAGGGAGGTATGTACTTATATTTAATTTAATCAGTGTTCTGACTTCTGTGTCTATACAATATTAAAAGAAAAAGACAAATGTTAACGTAGGCATGACGAAAGATTTTGAAATCCTTTTCCGTAATGTACAGTCGGTGATAGCAATTAACTGACCCCCTTAAAAATTAAACGAATTTGAACCTTCTGCTTGTTAACAGTAAGCTTGTCGAACTAGAACAACTGGTCGTCTATGATTAATAAAATAGTTATTCGAATTTGAACTTTAACACGCAGTGTCAAGGTAGGTATGATCTTGAATATTGTTTTAACTTGTAATATAATTGCTAATTTCAACGAGGTCCACTATGTTCGTGTGGTCTGGTAGTAGCTGTAGTAAGCTGACGAGAATGAGGTTGTGAGTTCGAAACCAATATATTATTGTCTGTTACGCGTTCTGTTTTACAATATTTTTTTAAGTCATAAATAATAAATTATAAATTTAGCTACCAAAAAAAGCTGAACAGAAATAAAAAACGATAATGATGGTAAAAACGATTTTATTTTATAAATAAAATTATTATAAGAATAACGTAAATGATATAGGTAACATTTACCTGCTTACTAATAACGTTGTTACATACTTCACAGAGTTTAATGTAGTGAATCAACATGTTAGAATATTTAGAAATATAGGTATTTCTCTTTATTTCATAACAATAACATCACCACATTAAATATCATTTAACTGAATAAAATAGCATTATGTGTTAATGTTTTACCTATATCAATTTGTTTTGTAAGTAGTTATTTTTAGTTATAAATAAGGTTTTGACAAAAACTAGGTATGCCAAATACTTCGTTAAAAATTATAACAATAGTTAATTTAACACACACACTGACACGTTAGTATTGTTTGTGGCCAACACTGGTCACTGAAGTCATTCAGTGGTGCTTTTAATAGCGAAGTGGAGCACCATTTTTTCTACTACTTGTTGCAAGCGGTTCCGCCGCGCATACCACGCACCATATTCCAACAACAGTCACTTCCTCTCATGAATTCCCATGTTGATGTCACAAGTTGGGCCATATTTTCCAGGACGATCCTTTTGAATATTCCCTGTCTCTTCAAAACGTCTTAGCCACAATCTGACTGTATTTCTCTGAAACAACACAATAAGCATAATTTTAGTAACGAACTAAGCATAATTTTTCGAATAAGTTTAGATAAACCACATTAGACCTTTACATGATCTCATAATAAAACATAGTTAATTTTCTATTATTCATTCACAAGTTTTTAAGCCAACTAACAAATTAAGGAATAGCTATAAGTATAAATGAAGCATAAAAAAGAATACACTTACCGCTATATTATTAAGTTTCCTAGCAATCGCTTTAACACCAACATTCTCCTCATGCAAATAGATTATTTTGTATTTTAAATAATCACAACTGAGACATGACGATTAAACTGTATCAAAACTGATAATTAATAAAAAGGAAAAAGGCGTGGATTTTCTTAATTTGTAAGGCAAGGTAAAAATGTTCGCGCGTATTCACTGCTATTTGTGCATAGAATGTCTTGTTCAATTTATTCTTCTACCCCATATTCTTAATATCATCTCAATAGCAGTTTTTGTTGAATACGCATAATGACGTCTAACTACCCACTTATTGAAAAAGATGAAAATTTTATTAATTTAATTGATGTGCTTGTTCTTTACAATAATGCAAGAAATACTTAACGAACAATTTATATACTTATTGAAAACAAAATTAAAAATTGAGACAGGACTTGAACTTGCATCTTCCACGTCTCAGCCTTACACACAAACCACGACACCAGATTAACTTGGGTAAGACAGATGAAATAAGGTATCAGTAGCAATGACACAAATTATCAGAACATTAACCTAACCTTTAAGTCTTGCTGCATAAAAATGAAAATTGCGTAACAAATACCCATATACATAGTAAATGACCTAACACCAACATCTTAAAGCTCAAGTTTGCGTATCGAAATTATTTATTGTTTCTGTTCATCGGGTAGTGTTAGTCTGATAAACTCATACATATTGAATAACCTTTAATGTTATGAGCAGAGGGTGCAAAATCGAGTAATTTTTAGGGGGGTCAGTTAATTGCTATCACCGACTGTACATTACGAAAACACCTTTATTTCGGCAATAAACTAAAGTTTAACGAAGTTTAAAGCCATTTTTCGAATATTTTTTCAATAGGGCGCGAAAACAGCTCGCAGTGTCATGGCGTCGGGTCTGACGTCACGCCTAGGTAAAAATCAAGGCCGCTTTCCGAATTAGCTATAATCGCTCACAGCGCCACATCATCTCACTTGCGTTCCCATTTAGATAGAATAGAATAGAATAGAATATTTATTTGCCAGAAACATGGTATTTACAAAGGTGTTCGTAACATTGTATAGTGCTACATGTCTCACCGTTTTAACGGTATGCAAAAACAAATTACAATTATCAATTAAATGTAGTTCTTACAAAAAATTACAATTAAGTGCATTATTTACGTTACATTAATTTTAAAATTTAAATATTATTTCAATTGTTATTTTATATACCTATATACTACTCACTTCTATTTTTACTATATTATTATTAATAAATAAAACAATACATTTAACAATTATTATCACTTCACTTAAATAATTACTTATGCCTATACTTTGATGCCAGATCAAGAGAAAAAAATTTACAGGGACATTTTACAAAAAACTCGTGAATTGAATAAAAACATTCCTGCAACAACCACTTCCGTAGTGCCGAACAAAATTTTTTGAAGGGTAGTTGGGTAATTGACTTCGGCAAAGCATTATAAATTAGGGGAGCCATGTAGATACAACTCTTCCGGAAGAGTTGCAACTTAGGAACAGGTATCTCGAAATCTAAATGTGCAGCTTTCCTCTTATTTGTATTATCCCTTTGTTCGAATAATGCAAGATTAGATCTCAGAAACTTGGCAACTTCAAAGATATATATGCAGGGTACAGTCAAAAGGTTATGTGACTTAAATATAGGCCTACACGAATCTGACCATTCCATATTAAAAATTGCGCGGATACACTTTTTTTGAGCAATGAAAATTCGATCTATTTCTGAAGAGTTTCCCCATACAACTATGCCGTAGCGAATGACAGAACAGACATAGGCATGATACACCATTATGGATGTTTCTCTCGACGTTACATTTTTGACCTTTCTTAGCGCAAAAACAAATTGGTTGATTTTCTTGCAGAGTATCTCGATATGATTCTTCCATGTTAAGTGTTCGTCAAGTGTTACGCCTAGAAACCTCGTGTTATGTACCTGCTTTACGCTAATATTATTATACGCAACATGAAGATGAACGGGTTTACTTTTCCATGTTTTAAAGTGGAGTACATTCGTTTTAGCAATGTTTAACTTTAGTTTATTAATATCTAACCATTTTATAATATCATTCAATGTTTGATTAATTTCATTGTCATAGTTTTGTTGATCTTTACATTTAATAATAATTGTGGTATCATCAGCAAACAGAACACACTGATGTTTTATTGATTTTGGCAAGTCGTTTATATAGAGAAGGAACAATAACGACCCCACAATGCTTCCCTGAGGGACACCGCAATGGTTAGTTCTTGGTTGGGATTCGAAATTATCCATACTATTTGCCGTATGGTCCAACTTTGCTATTCTTGTTATTTGCTTCCTGTCACTTAAATACGACTGAAACCATTTTAGAGCTGGACCCCTTAATCCGTATCTTTCCATTTTATTCAATAGCCTAACATGGTCAACGAGGTCAAACGCTTTGCTTAAATCTAAAAACAGTGCAAAGGAAGGTTCTTTTTTATTTATATTGTTCATGATTTGTTTCATTAACGTATAAATTGCTAAGGTAGTGGATTTATTTTGTCTAAATCCATATTGTTGACTAACTAGAATATTATATTTATCTAGGAACCTTAATAACCGCCTGTACATTACTCTTTCAAATATTTTTGAAAGTATGGGACTTAGTGCTATAGGTCTATAGTTGTCAACGTTAGATTTGGAGCCCTTTTTATGTAATGGCTTAATTAAAGAAAGTTTCAATCGGTCAGGAAAATAGCCCTGTTCCAAGGATAGGTTAATAATGTATGCTAACGGCGATGATATATATTTTGATATACTTTTAATAAGTTCAGTTGTGATATTATCATAGCCTGCCGATTTAGTATTTCTTAATGACTGTATGATACTTTCAATTTCGGAAGCATTTGTAGGTTCTAAAAATATACTATTATCATGAATTTCTATGTTATGCATGTCAATATTATCATTATTAAAATTAGAGGAATGATTAATGGTAACGTCAATGAAGTGATTATTGAATTTATTAGCGATGTCAGATCCGGAGGTAAGTGTTATACAATTGTCTTCGATTTTACTGATGTAATCCCTAGACGGCTCGGTGCCCGTATTACACTTTACAATATCCCATGTAGCTTTGATTCTGTTACGCGAATAAGTAATATGCTTTTGGTTACATAGAGATTGCAAGTTATTCATACAACTTCTTAATAATTTAGAATATGTTTTAAATTTGTTCTTATTTTCTTTATTTCTGTTCAAATAATATTGATTTCTTAATGACCTCTTAGTACTGCAGCTTTTTAGATATTACGATTATGACAGCTGAGAACTGTTAACAATTCGGAACGCTTGTGAACGCGCTCACAGTGCTTACTCAACGACAAAACGATATTATTACAGTTTAATTTTAAGTTAGGATGCAACTCAAAACAAAACACACTGTCACATCCTTACAAACACACTGTCATTTTTGACAGCGCTTTTTTTTTGGGTGGGAAATCGTCAAATCACCCCTCCCGCTCTGGGCGGAGTTGAGGGAGTGTCAGACTCTTACTGACTAAAACCACACACACAGCCAGCGCTCACGGTGATATTATTCTAGGGTATTATATTTTTATTATTCTTATTATTATGGTCGGCGTTATCGCAAGATGGCACATGTCATGATGTCATCTATGACGATTCACGGGACATCGTTATCGCGCTCAAGCTAATTCGGTACGGGTTTAAGGCTTTGACTGCCAACGCGGTCACCGGTGACCGCGAACAATAGATTTTCTATTGTGTCTGTTGTCTGGCAGTCAACGTGTTTGACTGCCAGATCACATCGATTATTTCCCAACTCGGAACGCAGGGCAAATGTTGTCTACGCGCAGTCAGAAGAAAGTTAACAAACATTGCATATTTCGTGTGATAAAAATGAATTCCAAAGTTTATAAGTGGTGTGCAGTGCCTCAGTGTATCAGTGTAAAAACACATCAATAACCACACCCAACAAGGTGTTTATATATGTCCCAAACAAGAAAATAATGATATCAATGGTTAATTATCTCGCACGGCGAAACCCGAGTGTCACTGACTGACAGGGCCATCATCAAGGATTTTAATTTTGATAATACAAAAAATTTGTCGCTAAATTAGTCGAAATTTGTCGCCAAATATCAGAATTTGTTGGTCACTGGTTCAAAAGATATAAGGGTTTATAGGTGGCCGATCTGGAGAGTGTCTGCCCAGCAGGGCCACATTTATATCTCAAAAACTAGGGCATCTAGCGTAGATGTGTTTCCTCCCATAATTTGTCGCCAATTAGACGCAATTTGTCGCCAAGTTACAGATTCAGTCGGTGCTTAATTAAAAAGATATTAAACAATTCAATTTAGAAGGGCTAAATAATAACAGCCGCACAGGTCGATCGATCAGGTTAAGCTACGCTTACCGGGGTTGGTCTGTGGATGGGTGACCATCTTTACATACCGTGACCCCTCCGTGCCTTCGAAAGCACGTTAAACCGTTGGTCCCGGCTGTCATTTTTGGATCTTTGACAGTCGTTACGGGTAGTCAGAAGCCCGAAAGTCTGACAACCAGTCTTACCAAGGGGTATCGTATTACCCAGTAACTGGCTTGTGGTGGTCAGATAAGTCGCGCCTTGTAAAATACTGGTATTCAGCTGCATCCGGTTAGACTGGAAGCCGATCCCAACATAGTTGGGAAAAGGCTAGGCAGATGATGATTGAAGAATTCAATTACCCCATACAGTGGTACAAGAAAGTACAAAATACTTTATGTAGTTTCTAGACAGTATCTATGACGTCTTATGGAGGAACTTCTGACTTTTTCTTTTTTTCAATTCCTAAGGGTCCTAGCGTGATGTTTAAGCTTAAAGCCTCCCTCAATAAGGCTTAGTCGATGAATACCCAATTCGTAAAATGCCCAAAAGCTTGAAAAAGGGCTAATTCGCTAAATACCTAGTTCTGAAAATACCTATATCTGGAAATGCCTAATTCTTAAAAAGCCCAATTCACACAAAGTCCAATTCTTAAAAATCCCAATTCTTAGAAAGCCAAATACCTAAAAAGACCAATTCTTAAAAGGAATTTTTTTTGCCAATTAGATGATTAACCTGTGAAAATGAGGAAACACTTAGGTACATAAAATAAAATTGCTGAAAGACGGTACAAATCAAATATAATGTAATTCTTAAAAGTAATAACAGTCATTATCGATTGTATACAATACCAACATTGAATAATTGTACAAATACAAGTATTTCTTCGGTAAATCGGGCTGTATCATCGATTGATACGTACGAAAACAAAAGTTAACTTATGAAAAAAACGGAAAAATAACATAAAATAGGTATCTCCGGAATTAAAAAAAATACATATAATATTATCATCATTGGATTTACTAATTTAGAGTAATAATGTAGTTGTTATCATTTATTATGCAGTCATCATATATAATTAGGTACACGAGAAGTTGGAAATAGATCATCTTTTAAAAAAATTCGTGAACCGATATCTCTTGCCTCTCTAGTGCTGTGAGAAGTTTTTATATTTCTTGTCGAATAAGATAACTTTATTACTTCGTTTTTAGGGTTCCGTACCTAAAGGGTAAAAACGGAACCCTATTACTAAGACTTCGCTGTCTGTCCGTCTGTCTGTCTGTCTGTCACCAGGCTGTATCTCAAGAACCGCGATAGCTAGACAGTTGAAATGTTCACAAGTTATGTATTTCTGTTGCCGCTATAACAACAAATACTAAAAACAAAATAAAATAAATATTTAAGGGGGGCTCCCATACAACAAATGCGATTTTTTTTGCCTTTTTTTGCTCTATTTCAAAAATGGCAATAGGTAGGCACTTGAAATATTCACAAAATACTCAGTTGTATTTTAACTTTAATAATAAATAATAAAATTAAAATAAAATAAATATTTGAGGGGGGCTCCCATACAACAAACATGTTTTTTTCGGCGTTTTTGCCTTGTGGTACGGAACCCTTCATGTGCGAGTCCGACTCGCATTTGGCCAGTTTTTTACTAAGTCCTTTAATAAAACTCCGTTTAATAGTCACATCAAAATGTGTAGATTCCTTTTTTAATTTATGAATAAATAAAAATAGGCTGGGACGTTTCGGAATGAGAACATTGAGTCTCCTGTGCAAGCTTCTACAGCATTGGTGATTCGGTGGCGTTGACCGGAACAACTTAATAATGTAGGGGACAGTCGATGCCACTGTCTCTCTAAATAGTTTTGATACTCCTTCATTGCAGCAGTTAATGATTCAATTTTGCCATAAATAATTTGCCATCCTTCTGGTATATAGCGGGGTGGCAAAAGTGGTAATACAGCGGCCATACGAATGACATTACTGTTTTTTTTGCATCTTGTTAAATCCATTTGTTTACTTTTTTTTCAAATTGCTTGTTGGTAGTGAAAATAACAACGGATAAACATTGCTTACTGAATTCATAACTGCCACCTCATAATCACATTTTAAGTTGCAAATATTCAGACCAAATTGATCTTTTAATATATTAAAAAGCCGCGTATATGTTTGTTGAGTCTTGTTTCATCATCATCATCATCATTTCAGCCGATAGACGTCCACTGCTGGACATAGGCCTCCCCCAATTTTGGGGGGGTTTGCCATAATCGCCACGCTTGGCAGGCGGGTTGGCGATCGCAGTGTGGTATGATGGTGGAATGCATAGAGAACGCTGCTGCCCATTCTCCGGTAAGACCCTTAGTCGCCTTTTACGACACCCACGGAAAGTAAGGGGTGGTGCTATTCTTTTAGTCCTGCACCACACAGACAGAGTCTTGTTTGGCAGAAGACAATATATTACGGGAATTATATTGGTTGTATTTTTGTCTGATTCTAGGTCAAAATGTATAGAGTATAACTGATGAAAGGGGCTAGGAACGCATTTAAAAGTTCGAAGAAGAAGAAGCAGCTTTTTTCTTTTTTTGCATCACGGATAATCTTTCTTGACATTTTCGAAGCAAACACTCATATTTTGTCGGTTACGTCATCGTTAGCAATCAGAAAAATTTTCGCTAAACATTCTAGTACAAATACATCCTCCACGTTACGAAAAGTCAACTTATTCGCATGTAAAAATCGTTTTCTGGCTGAATACAGACTATCTTTTATTGAATGAAAAGATGGGAGTTTAGATGAGCTTGTCTCCGGCAAATTATCAAGAGTTTTTTCAAAAATTCCTTTTATAGGTCTCAAATTTCGACACCTCTTTTTTTAATTCGTTCCGTTTAAGAAAAACTGGTCTTTTCCTCGTCAGGTTCGCATTTATGTCTGGACAATCTTTAGATTTTCTTCTTTGTCACGTCCAATGTTAACGTTGCACTACACTCCATTTTGTTTATGCATCTCCAAAAAGTGCTTCCATTTTTATTCACCTGTCTCGTTTTATTGTAACGGTGCCCTTTATGGAGCAGAGTAAACTCAAGTTTTCATTATCAAAGGCGAGCTCACACAATAGAGTAACACAACAACAACAGAAATATCGGATTTGATTCCTTCGATCAAATATTAAGAACTACCCACATTATTCGTGTTTGTTAAATTAATATAATTTGAGTTGTTCTTCTTTTAAATTACTACTACTATACAAGTTTTCAATAAGATAACACAAATCCGTTATGAATAATTTTAAGAGAAATTGCACTATATAAGTGTGCAATATACAATGTGTTGATTTGCATCCTCGTCAAAGTTCAGGAGGTTGTCATAAAATACATAAATAATCAATTGAAGTACGTTATGGGGCAATAACTAGTAAGCGCTGCTTTTTTTTGTTGTTGAAATTTAACAGTATTTCAGAATTACACCCTTAATTCAATACAAATAAAACAGAATCACCCGACTACGCACACAGCGACAATGTATGCAGCTGTTTTTCCCCGAAATGGTAGCGCCGGCCGTCGCGCCGCGTAGCAATGACCCGACTGGTAGCAATAATTTTACCTAATTTTATTTCGAAAATCACCTACATTATTGTCATAAATTTCGCTTGATAATTAACTCATTTTTGAGCATCATTGGAATACGGAAATCTTACTAATGACAGTAATACTAGTGCGCCAAAGAAAAGTTCACTGACCTGTTATCAGATGATTAAATGATTTTGTTTTTATTTGTGGATTAAATTGGTTGATTTGTAACTTTCCTTCCTACATAACGGGCTTAGGGCCGGCAATAATACCTACCTTAGTTAGTGTACCGATCTACTAAGTCTAAAAATGATGTTTTCTACGTTTGATGAAATGGAAAGACGTGCTAGTTAAGTATAAGTACGTGGTATACTTACTTTCAACTCTTAGGTAAACACTCGTCCATCCACAGGATGTTGGCGTCTTGGTGTTCCAGGAACCAGCGACCAAAATGTAACCCGCACAGCATTATCACCTGGGTGAATGTCTTGTGCCCGATCGGGATACATTTCCACGAACATCCGGATGGCTCCACGTAGGCTGTCTCCACTGATGGCGACCATCTCCACCAACTCGGCATTTGAGTAATTGTCCGTCATCACACTTTGTAACTACGTCTCGATGTACGGAAATTCGCAAAGCGCACTCGCGAACACTTTGGCGAGTTCAATCACACTGTCGGCGCCGGCGCCGCGGCGCGCGGCGCCGGCGGGGGAAAGGGGCGTGGCTAGGAGCGGCGCGGGAGTGTGATTGGGAGATGGGATTGATTACCTACGAATTTATCGAATGAGAGTTGCTAGAATGGTTTGCATTTGTGTGTGTGTGAAGCGCGGTTATAGGGCTAGTAACAGACGGGCCGCGTTTAAATACGGCTGGTTCACACTTACGGATTTCCTTAAATCACACTAATATTATAAAGGCGAAAGTTTGTGAGTGTGTGTGTGAGTGTGTGTGTGTGTTTATATGTTTGTTACTTCTTCACGCTCAAACGGCGGGACCAATTTGGATAAAATTTGGTATGGAGGTAGCTGACAACCTGGATTAACATATAGGCTACTCTTTATCGCGATATTCCCACGGGATCGACATTTACGCGGGTGAAACCGCGGGGCGCAGCTAGTAAGAAAATAAAATAAAAAAATACCTACTCATTTTATTGTTGATTTGGGTCGAGAATCAATAGCATAATTACGTCCTTGAATTTGACTAGGATGCAAATCAACACATTGTATAATAGTGATTCACATTTAATGTTTTACATAATGTTTATCTGCTGCATAGGGTTGCCAACCATACTTTATAATAACGTATCCTACTTCATTTTTGGTAAATATACTTTATACTTTTGCATACAAATAAAGTATATGAAAATACTTTATTTCCAACCTTTACTGTTTTGCTTAAAACAAAACACTCGTTATGGGTACATAACTATTTAACGGTATACATAATTTAAAATGGATGATGGAAACGATTTATAATTACTGAACGAAATGTTAGATGTCACTGACATGATGTGAATTTATGTATGTCTGTAAGTATGGCTTTTCCAGAATAAGTCCTTTTGCGAATTGGTCATTTTAAGAACTAGTCCTTTTGCGAATTAGCCGTTTTAAGAATTAGTCCTTTTGCGAATTAGCCGTTTTAAGAATTAGTCATTTTGCGAATCAGCCATTTGCCGAATTAGGCATTTGAAGAATGCTAGGCATTTTAGTAATTGGGCATTTAACGACTAAGCCGAGATATCGGTTCATGATTTTTTTTAAAAGATGATCTATTTCCAACTTCTGGTGTAATTATATATGATCAAATCAAATCAAAATCATTTCATCATCTGCCTAGCCTTTTCCCAACTATGTTGGGGTCGACTTCCAGTCTAACCGGATGCAGCTGAATACCAGTATTTAACATGGAGCGGCTGCCTATTTATGCCAAATCAAAATCATTTATTTGCATAAATAAGGTACAGAAGGTTCATAAAGATATATTGATCTCTTATTCTGCCATTAATTTCGGCGTGCAAATTTTACATACTAGAAATTAATTAATTTGAATCGTGCATGCATTAAATAAATTAAAAGTAAGTGAATTTAAATTTATTCTAATTTGTAAACAATTAATTATTTATATTCAATCACAATCTTAGTCTTTATACTACAATTCATAACTTACAACTTATAATCTAGGAACTCAAGTACACTATTTGTTAGAATACGCTTGAATTTAAAAAATGGGAGTGTCGTTATGGTACTTGGAATTTTATTAAACAATTTTATACACATAATATAACTGTTGTTCGAAGTGAGTGTTAGATTCGTCTTGGGTTTATACAACTTGTTAGTATAATGAGATCGAGGGGCATAGTAGCTTGTCGCTTGCTGAAAAAGACTCATATGCTTGAAGACAAATAAATATACAGGATTCCAAGATATAAATGCATGGTAAAGTCAGTATCTTATATTTTCTAAAGTACGGGCGACAGGAATCTATTTGTTTCAATCCAAATATAGCCCTCAAACACTTTTTTTGCATTACAAATGCTTGATCAATTTCCACACAACGACCCCAAAGAATGATACCATACCGCAAAATGGAGGATATATAGCCGTGATATGCGGTAATTGCAGCGTTTCTAGATATCTCGCAGCTAATACGCCTCAGAGGGTAGACAAAACTATTTATTTTATCGCAAATGTCATTAACATGGCTTTTCCAGGAGCAAAATTTATCTAAAGATATTCCAAGAAATTTAACTGAGTTAGTTTATATCAGGGCGTTTCCTTTAATGCTACATTTAGATTCAACGGTTTTGATCGGTAGGTGTGAAATTGCATAAATTTTGTTTTAGTAATGTTGACCTTTAGATTGTTAGCTTCTAACCACTCTGGACGTTCGGAGAGCCGTGTTTATTTCCTGTTCATAGGTATTTTTATCGGTGCCTTTTAATATAATAGTGGTATCGTCCGCAAATAGTACACATTTATGATTCAAGACATTTACAAAATCATTAATGTAGAGCAAGAACAGTGGTGGACCTAAAATACTGCCTTAAGGCACGCCGTACCTATTTAACAAAAACGAAGACTGCGATAACTCTCGCGCTTTAGATTGATCATTATAGCTTGACACTTCCACTGCATGTACTCGATTACTTAGATATGACTTCAGCCAGTCGTATGCTTTTCCTCTGACTCCGTATCTGGAAACTTTTTCTAGCAACCGTTCATGACCTGCATGAAATGCCTTACTCATGTCCATAAAGAGTACCGAAACAGGAATTTTATGATCAATAGACTCCGTAATTGATTTTATTAAATGAAATGATGAATGATGACTGCAAAATAAATGATAACACCTATATTATTACTCTAAATTAGTAAATCCAATGATGATAATATTATAGGTATGTATTTTTTTTAATTCCGGAGATATTTTATGTTATTTTTCCGTTTTTTGCATAAGTTAACTTTTGTTTTCGTACGTATCAATCGATGATACAGCCCGATTTACCGAAGAAATACTTGTATTTGTACAATTATCCAATGTTGGTATTGTATACAATCGATAATGACTTACTTTTAAGAATTACATTATATTTGATTTGTACCGTCTTTCAGCAATTTTATTGTATGTACCTATTTCCTCATTTTCACAAGTTAATCACCTAATTGGCAAAAAAATGTCCTTTTAAGAATTTGTCTTTTTAGGTATTTGGCTTTCTAAAAATTGGGATTTTTAAGAATTGGATTTTGTGTGAATTGGGCTTTTTAAGAATTAGGCATTTCCAGAAATAGGTATTTTCAGAACTAGGTATTTAGTGAATTAGCCCTTTTTCAAGCTGTTGGGCATTTTACGAATTGGGTATTCATCGACTAAGCCATCTTTAGAATCAGCGGGATTCTCCGAAAGGGTTACCGGTGGCCCGGAACATAAAGGGCTAAGGAAGGAACACGGGTGGGTTTTAGTCAGTAAGAGTCTGACACTCCCTTCCGCTCCACCCAGAGCGGGAGGAGTCATTTGATGATTTCCCATCCAAAAAAAAAAAAAACAAACCATCTTTAGAAAATATACACGTTATCATAGACATATCTGATTTAGTTTGTTATTATCATCTTAATAAGATCATTATTATTACTGGAATTCCACTCGTCCTTCCACAAACATACAACCTTTATCACAATGTTCCTCTTCCAGCACCTTATGACGTTACCAAACCTGACACTTATGTACTCATTGCTCCTGATAAACCTTATGTGGCTGTAACAATAGATCGCATGTTCTACTCACTATTAGAGTCAGTGGATAAGTGTAAAGTGATTCATAGTGAGTGTTTGTGTTCTTTAGGAAACGTGTAGGTACTCTCAATCGCGAGTCCAACTTGTGAAACAATAATCCTAACCGAAGCTATAAGTTCGTTGCCAGATTCCTGTAATACTAAGCTGTTACACGGGTCAATCGATGTATTTTTCAAGTTAAATAATAATAAATGGTTGTTTGTACAGTCAGAGCCCGGAAAGGCTCATATTACATGTGAAAACGATCCTAACAATTATGATGAGATCTCTTTTCGGCACAGGCATGTTGGCTTTCCCAAATTATTGTGTAGCCAGAAGGCTAAAAGTTTAAAGTTTTCGCCTAGTGACCATGTTACGTCTAATGTTCCTAATCATACGAGTATATCTAATTTTAATATTATAGAGGATGATTGCTGCGACAATCAGAGGATAAATAAAACAGTACGACATCTCCCATTTGTAAAGTTATCTAATGTTAACGATTTTAGTTCTCTATTACAAGCAAGTGTGCATCTGAATGAATTTGAAAAAAAAAGAATAAAATAAAATTGAACAACCATCTCACTTACATAAATATAGTACTCACCATCTCTCGTTAACTTATGTTATCTCAACCATTGTCCTTATTTATCTCTTGTATATCTAGGAAGGTTTTTCGTTCGACTAAACCTCGATATTGTATCCAAGTGTTTAATCAATGTTACTCGTATACTAAAAAGAAACAGACGGTCCAGTCAGTTCAATCACTAAATAATCAATTTTTACAGAATCCTCTGGTGAAGATATCCAAGGACATGCAAATCCCTACCTACCCCATTAAGACGTAATGTTATTTATGACTTAGTTTTGCAATAACCTTATCAATTGTAATCTATATTTTTAGAAAATAACTAATGTCTCGTTTTAAGAATTATAACTGTTTTATTACTATTTCCTATTTCTAATTCTAGTGTAGTCCTAAGTTTACATTTACGTTATTTCCTATATTTACTTAATCTCAGTTTGTAACCAAAATGAAGTTCAAAGGATTATCTTAGATTTCTCATCACTCTTAATCGTAATGATCAATCTTATCGGGGGGGTTGTTATAAACTGTAAGACAGCCCTAAGTATATAAAACATAAACGCTGACGCCTCATGGGCGTCATGTAACGTTTCCCATAGTTGTCGCATTTTGTGACATATTCGTTTCAGTTAGTCATACTTTGAACTTCGTGGCGGACACACAAAAATCATAATTATCTTGTGAAACCTAATCATTTTTGATTAATCTCTTCAGGGTCAAAATAGTTTTTTTTAAAGGGACTTAAAACTTGCCCCGTAACAGTACCGACAACGTAGTCGTAGATGCTATGTCGCGGGTTAAATCCATTTCATTGGAGAAAGACTACCAAGCTCTTGCAGAGTCACAAGAGAGAGACGAAGAACTAAAAGAGACGGGCTTGTTTATTTCTCTAAAATTGAGAAACACCGTTGTGGGTACGTATTTGAATATCGAAGATTAAAATACCTACTGTTAAAATATCGATGTTCAAAACATCGAAAATGGAAATATCGAACGACCATAAAACCGAAATTTAAAATAACGAAAATGTATCGAATGGTTAAATATCCTACGTCCAATATATCTAAAATCTAAATATCCACAAAAGTTACATCGAAAAATCCAAATATCGAAATACAGTTTATCGAATGTCCTAAATATCGAAGTACAAACTATCGAACGTCCAAAATATCGATACATACATATCGGGTACATAATTATATTATTTGAACATCGAAAATTAATACGTGTAAAAATGGGTTAATTTTCAACATTTAATACATTCATTAATTCACCCTAAAAATACGTACAAGTTACAATATCGAACAAATTTTGATATAAGTAGTATGAGTGGAAAAAGGTTGCTTCTGCAACGTCTCCGGCGCTACGGGAAGTGCAACCCCTTCGCCCTTGCGTAACAAAGGATAGGCACCCATGTTCTCCTCCGCAGCTTCGGCTTGCTGGTCGCCCCACGGGTGCCTATGCTTTGTTACAGCTGGCGGGGGTTGCCCTCCCTTCGCGCCTCCGGATTTTTATATACACTATATGGGTAACAGCCAAAAGACTACGTAAATTCGGGCTGCCCCAATTCGGTTTTGGAACAATTTCGACCTATTTTATCCATGAAAATCAGTGTCCGGTGTACAAGCATGTCAATCGTGAAGGTATTATTTAGGTCTTTAAATTAAAATATTTTCTTGAAATTCAGTATGTTGTGTTACTAAACTTAGTGACAGAAACGTATCGCTGCAAAACCGACTCTACGGAGTCTTGTCTGCCCTACCCCTAGAATGTAATTTAGAATCGCGTAGGCGCGGAGGGGCGAGGCAGCCCGCGAGCTGAGGAGCAGGTGGTTTTAACACCCGTCGCCGCAGCTGAGGCTGGCCGGCGAAGCCGGCCAACAAGCTGAAGCTGCGGTGGTGAGCATTTAGACCATCTGCGACGTTAAGCTCGCGTGGGACTGCCGGAGCCCTGCAGCGCCGGAGCCGTGACAGAAACCATGCTTGCTTGCATGTTGCATGATTGCTGCATGTTTGTTTGCTAGATGGTAATCAGTTACTAGGTGGGTTACAATAAAAAAAACAAGGAAACCTCATGTAATGTACTTTAATTATTTTTACATAATAAAAACCCAAAATAAAACACATTTGTACGCAATTGTAGGTATCACTCATACTGCCTATATAATTTGTTTTTCGGTATTTTAACTAGTAGGTATTTTTAACGTAGATATTATGAACTTAGATGTATTAAATGTTGATATTTTGAACTTAGGCATAATGTCATTCGATAGTTTGAATCATTCGAAATTTTAATCACTCGGCATTTCAATCTTCGACGTTTTAAGCGTAGGTATAACAATTTTCGACATTTTGATATAATCGATATTTAAATTTTCGATGTTTTTAACATTGATATTTTAAGCGTAGGTATTTTATTCTTCGATATTCAAGTCTAGGTCACCCTGGCGTGAGAGCAACCTTACGATTGGTGGCTGAGCGATACGTATGGCCGCATATTAACACCGACTGCCGACAATGGGCTAAGTCATGTTTACAATGCCAACGCAGTAAGGTGACCAGGCACACATCTGCACCGTTGATGTCTTTTCCGATCGCATCAAAAAGATCCTGTCATGTCCACATTGATATCATTAAAAACCACTACCGCCTTCAGACAATTTCACATATTGTCTTGCCGCGGTTGATAGATTTACGCGATGACCCGAAGCGCGGCCTATGACATCTATCACGGCGGAAGGAGTGGCAAACACGCTGGTGACTGGCTGGATATCCCGTTATGAGGTGCCAAGTACCGTGACGACCGACCAGAGTCGCCAGTTTGAATCTGCCTTGTTTCGGTGCGTCATGAACGTATGCGCAACAAAGCGGATTCGCACAACCAGTTACCACCCGTGCGCAAACGTGGAGCAAGGCACTTCCACTGGTATTCCTTGGCATGAGGACTGCCCTCAAAGATGACCTGAACACCTCGTCCGCTGAGCTAGTCTATGGAGAAGCTCTTCGACTTCCTGGAGAACTTATCATGCCAGCGGAAGAAGAGGAGCCAGGAGCCCAAACGATATCACTGATTTCGTCACGGAGTTGAGGAGCCGGATGGAAATTTTACGTCCAATACCAGCCTCACGGCACGCTCGACCGTCAATTTTCGTGTTCAAAGATTTGGCGACGTCGACCCATGTCTTACTCCGTGATGACACTGTTCGACGGCCTCCGTTACCTCCATACATTGGGCTATACCATATCCTAAGGAGAAGGGACAAAACCCTTACCTTGGAGATGAACGGAAGAGAGGCTACAGTCAGCATAGACCGTGTTAAGCCAGCATATCTGGACTTTGAACTAATTACCTCACCACCTGTTTCAGTTCCCGTTCCAGATTCTCCTTCCATACACCCAACTCCCTCCACGCCAACTACTCCATTCCCTTCAGATACTGTCACCAACAGAGCTGGCATACGGGTTAAATTTAGGGACATTCTAGATTTATAGTTTTTATCTTATAGTGTTTTGTATTTTTTGTGTGTATACCTAGGCGGGTGGTGTGGCGAACCAAACTAATCATCTGTGGTTCCCACTATTAGATATTACAAAGACAACACTACGTTAATCTAGAACATGGTGTCTATGGTACACAAGAGTTATTATTTAATAAAGTGTTATGCTCTGTGGTTATTATTTGAATTCGGAATTGTAGACTCGTTAACAAAAGCCTACTACAATGTCGCCTGATAGAGCGGGTTCTTACTCTATACTTGAAGTATGACCAGAACCCTTTTAGGTCGTAGGTTTATGTAGTATATAATAATGAAAACCCAAATTAGTATATTTCATATAGGTTACATGGATAATAATATAATAAGCAGTGGTGGCCAAGTGGTAACGGCCGCGGCTTACGAGTTGTAGGTCGTAGGTTCGAACCCAGACGAGCGCTTTACTTTGTGTAAATTATTTCATCACCACTGCTCTCAAAAACGGTGAAGGAAAACATCGTGAGGAAACCGGCATGTCCTAGAACCAAAAATTCGAAGACATGTGACATCTGCCAATCCGCACTGGGCCCGCGTGGTGGATTACGGCCCACTCCCT
Organism: Mesoligia furuncula; assembly: GCA_916614155.1. Taxonomy (NCBI): domain Eukaryota; kingdom Metazoa; phylum Arthropoda; class Insecta; order Lepidoptera; family Noctuidae; genus Mesoligia; species Mesoligia furuncula. The sequence goes on from CAKAJR010000017.1 coordinate 22,291, forward strand.
CTCACCGAGAGGAGGCCTGTGTCCCAGCAGTGGGAACATTATAGGCTGATCATAAACATGGATAATTAAAAATAAGCCATAAAACACGGGCGGAATTGCAGACCCGACAACCAAAGCCTACTGCAATGTCGCCTAAATAGAGCGGTTTGTTACTCTATATTTGAAGTGTAATAAGAATTCTGTATTGTTTATGTATGTACCTTAACTACCAATATAGTATCATTTATGTATAATATTAGAAATCGTACTGGTACACAGGTTCTAACTGTGTTCACATTTGTAACAAAACTTCACTCCATGTAATTAAATAACACGATTGTCATCTGGTGTTTGAGTAAACGTGTATTCCTCCGCTGTCGATGTATACCGCGCTGTGATGCAAATACACATCTGTTACAACTGGACCGACTTTCATTTATGTAAACAGGGCGCCCTAATGCGCCTAAATGTCTTAAGTTATTACGTAATTAGCTAACCTAACAACATCTTATAGTGACTGTAGATTATAGTAGGTGGTAATTGGCGAAGTGAAAACGAGACGGCAGTTTAGACAACTTATATTTTGAAAAGACACGAGAAAAAATTACAAAGCTAGGTGAGACGTATGTAGGTACATCAAGCGTACCCGCTTGCAGTGCTCGCACGGACTGAACTGCCGGCGTGTTGGGTGGGGTCCAGCGACCAATACATCCATACTTAGTTATACTTATAATTATCTTATGACTATTAACTACGAATCTACAAATATGAGCGCGTCGCTAACAGTGACCATATCAATATTAAAAATCTAAGTTTTAAATAAATAGATTGACTTGGCAATCGCTCTAAACAATCTAATTTAATATAATATCTATTACGGGTCCATATTGGCTCACCTAAAGTTCTTTACCCGAAATTGTTCTTCCTAATTATTTGTAATCCGAATGATCAGTCTTCCTAAAATTTTTCATCCTAACGTTTTCATTCATACTATTTGTAGTGCTACCGGCGATGTTCATAACACTCATGTTTCCGAAAATTTTAATTAATAATATCATTAATGTAAATATATTTAAACTCCTACTGTTTTTTATCATAACGCTTTTATCCCTAAACATAATTACCATAATATTAGAAGATGATACTTATAGTTTTAATTTGAGGGTATGATTATTATTTGGGTTTAATACTCAAAGGCTTTACATAACGTACTGAGTTGTGTCTATGGAACCACTGTACTTCCACACCCGGCGCTTTTTGATAGTAGCTATTTTTTTTGGATAGAATAAACTCTTTTTAGTGTTAATTTGAAAACCGCAAAGTTCGCAAAATCATAGTGGCCGAGAAAAGAAATACCAAAGTTTTTTTTTATCTACAAAAATATGTGGTTAGGCGTAGTCGACGGAGCCCCGCTTCGCGGGGCCCCTATTTCTGTCTACAGGGTTTAAAGGAACCTAACACGAAGGGGATGACGGGGGCTCGTTCGCTCGCTTTGCTCGCTCACTCGAGCCCCCGTCATCCCCTTCGAACCTAACCTGTCCGAGTCGGGGTGCCCCAAGTCCCGAGCTCGCTTCGCTCGCTCTTGCATCCTAAGTTATCATTACAAATGTGTTACTTTTGTAATTATATTAGGTTGGTTACCGCTATAAATAAAATCTAAACAAAAAAAATCTATAAAAAGAAATTTAAACAAAAAAGATATGACTTTGAATAATAGTGTAAAAGATGGTTATGTTGAGAAAATATAGGAAAATAAATAAAAGTATAATAGATGTTTATTGCTACAGACATTATGAAGTTGAATGCTTCGGAATTATGAACATTAGAGACAGAGTAGTTAGGAATTGTGATTGTTAGGATGACAAATTTTAGGAAGAACATTTTCGGATTTCCAATTATCGGAGTTGAAAATTTAGGTGAACTTTGGCGCACCCATCTATTACTTGTGAGTTAGGTACATTGTGTTTTCATGCGATGATGGACAAGTCAATCTATTTATTTAAAATCTACTTAAAAGATTTTTAATATTGATATGGTCACTATAAGATGTTGTTAGGTTGGCTAATTACGTAATAACTTAAGACAGAAAGTCCCTTAAAAAGAGACTGAATAAATTAACCGACTTGGTATTTCTTGGTGTTAATATCATTGGGTAGAAGAACAGACTACCTACAGTATTTGTCTGTCCTTTCCCTTTTTAATCCATCCAAAGTTTGTCTTTAAAAGATCGCTTTTAGCGATAAGACCGCCCATTGTGTCACCCTTTGTACAGTTTCTAGATTTATATGTCTGTAATTTATATGGTGTACATAATAAAGAGTATTCTATTCTATTCTATTCTAAGAACTGAGTTGCGAGACTTGGCTTTTTTTACAAGTTATGTTTTTGATGGCATTATACACTTCTGAACACATCTATTGGCCCACCTTAGAGTTTAGGTTTCGATGGCCCCTACCGAAATATGATTGCTAGATTGAACAAAAACTGTTGATGCAGTTTTAAACGGGTTCCTTCTATTTGGCAGAATCTTGATACTCCGATTTTTATTTGGCATAACTCACATGGCATAATCTTATTTAATCGAATATTTTTAAGGCATAAAAATTATTTAGCATAACTTTTGTTTGGCAGAATATTTACGTGTCCGAATTTACAATGGCATACTTTTATCTTGGCAGAATTTTGTTTCGCATAATTACCTTTGCCATAATTAATATTGGATAATATTTTTGTGTTCACCAAAAATCTAAAGGTACATCTATGTATGCATTTCTAAAATATTGATCTTAAACCCGTTTAATTGTTTTACTATAATTAAACTACTCGGCCAACAAAATATGTTACATCAAACAAATTCCAAATTAACACCAAGATATAACACTTTTTTATTGTAGTGCGCTGCAAATATTCTATTGTAACAATAACTATTTTATTCTTCCCCGAAAAATACTGATCGTGCACCAAATATTCCTGAATGTTACACAAAATATTTAGTATGCATCGACTTGCGATCAGGCTGAAATACATAACACCTGCAGTAGAAGCCAAAAACATAGCCATCGGGCAAAAACGAAAAGGGAAATTATATGTGCGGCAACAAAAGTTTTCTTTAGCACCTGCAACCTAGCGTCTTTTTTTATATGTGGGCGACGAGTTAATAGAACAGCTTCAATTATATTAATTCATCATCTTTACTATTCCAACAGAATATCAAAAAACCAGCGTCAATTTACGAGCGTAAATTAATATGACTCCGAGCTACCGATAAATATATTTACTTCTGATTTGATAACTCAGCGACTAATGTTGTAAGTGAGTTACTTTATATATTTTAGAGATTCAACATCTGTCTGCAAATAAAATCAAATTCCAGCCTCAAAATTAGTAATCAAAGTTTTCCATTCAACAACTAAATTAATAAATCATATTCTTTTTTCGTGAAAGTTTGCAACACAAGCGCGGGAGTGTACCTGACGCTCGTTGGGAACCATGTACCTAGAAATTCTGTTAAATGATAAAATGATAAATGATAAATGATTTTATTTTTGTAAGTAGGTTTGTACAAACACTTTTACACGTCAATCATGTTTTTTTTAAACTAGATGAGGTCGGCGTTTCCTATCTGACTACTCTGAGAAGAAAGGCCGAAACAAACTCAGAGGTCACAGTCTCTTTTAAAGTCCAGACATAATCTTGGTCAGGTTATATGAAGACCATGTAGATCGATGTCTGAGATGGTCTTTTGAGGAAAGAACCACACAGATTGAGAGGACCTGTCCAGTCAGTGCACGCATTTGTCAGAAATCGTGCAGCTCAACTCAAGACTTAAGGAGCTCAACGATTCGACGAACAATACCAAAGAAAGGACATTTGGGTAGGCCACATAAATTACTCAAACTGCCAGACCATGAGAGAAAAAAAAAAAAAAACAAGTAATAGAACAGAGAGAAAAATAAAACATAAAAAATTAATAAAATGACCCACATCGTCTTCACATTCACAAATCACAATGTAAAAAAAAAATTTATATATATTATACTTTACAAAGTAAGTAAATGTCATTGTTTAAAAAAAAATCATTAATTTCAATGTGTATATAAAAAAAAAAAAGTCATTCAAAATGCAGAAATTTGAAGCAGCTCAATCCCAAGCCTTTTTGTCCTCAATATAATCTTTAACGGTATAAAAGGCTTTCTGGCACAACTTACGTTTAATGAATGATTTGAATTTATTGAGGCTTAGATCTTGAACGTGGCTTGATAGCTTATTATAAAAGCGTATACATTGGCATCTGAACGAGCCACCTATTTTTTTGAGCCTTGTTGTAGGTACAACAAATTTGTGTTTATTTCTAGTATTTATATTATGGATATCACTGTATTTTTAACCGACTTCTAAAAAAGGAGGAGGTTCTCAATTCGGATGTTTGTATTTTTTTTTTTTTATGTTTGTTCGCGCATAACTCCGTCGCTTGCCAACCGATTTGAAAAATTATTTTTTTGTTGGAAAGGGTATGCTTCCCAAATGGTCCCATGAAAATTTTATCGAAATCGGAAAAGCGGATTTTGAAAAATCAACAAAAACCTAAAAATTTATCTACATTAACGATCTTTCCGTCATTTACGAACCGATTTGGAAAATACATTTTTGAGCATTTGCTCTCGAAAATCATCATTTAGTAAAGTGGAGCTGATGATAAAGACCACAGATGGCTATCGGAACTACTCAAAGGCAAATATTTCACGGGTTGCGATTCGATTACTTTAATATGGTTGCTAAGCAATTTATGCTCGTTACAATGCATATGGTGAAATGGAGCTGATGGTGACTTCTCAAACAGCTCCAGTTCTCCTGGCTCTTATAAAGGGAAGTCCTCAACAATTAACGTCCCTGCATCGGGTAAAGCAATATTTTTAAACATTATAATTATTTTAGACATTAGGCTATTGTAACTTAGATAAATTACAAACTGACCCTCTAAAAAGTGAAAAATAAAAACTTTTTTATAAAAAAAAACAACCGACTTCCGAAAAACACTATAAAGTGAAAAATAACTTTAATTTCGGAAGTCGGTGGCAAAAAACTAAAATACGAATCCAAAGACACCGACTTCCGAAATTAAAGTTATTTTTCACTTTATAGTGTTTTTCGGAAGTCGGTTGTTTTTTTTAAACAATTTTATGTTTTTATGGGCATATAAAAGATTTTCATAAATATACTGAGAAGGCACAGTCATTACATTAATCTCTTTAAAGTCTCTGAGAGAGTGTCTCGGACTTAATTTATAAATTGATCGAACAGCTCGCTTCTGTAAAACAAAGATAGTCTGAATATCGGCGGCATTTCCCCACAATAGAATACCGTACGACATTACACTATGAAAATAGCTAAAGTACACTAAACGGGCAGTCTCTATATCAGTTAAATTACGAATTTTTCTAACAGCATATGCTGCGGAACTTAGCTTTTTTGACAATTTATCTATATGTGGACCCCACTGAAGCTAAGCATCCAAAGTTATGCCCAAGAATACTGTGTTGTCTTCAGGATTCAATTCCTCGCCCTTTATCAACACATTAGTTTTCACCTGCCTAACGTGGGGTAGCGTAAACTTAATGCATTTGGTTTTTTTCTCGTTTAAAAGCAAATTATTAACATTGAACCAGTGGACTACTTTCGAGATCGCGCTATTTACATCGTCAGTAACCAACAGCTGACGTTTAAGTTTAAACAAAAGAGAAGTGTCATCTGCAAACAACACTATATCATGATTATCCTTTATGAGGTACGGCAAGTCATTAATATAAATAAGAAACAAGAAAGGACCAAGAATTGAGCCCTGTGGGACTCCCATTGTTACTATAGATCCGGGTGATCTTTTTCCATTAACGTCAACGCTCTGAATCCTTTCACTCAAGTATGAAGTAAGAAGATCCAGAGCAGTGTTTCGGATCCCGTAGTGGCGGAGTTTCCTGATTAACGTTTCGTGAAGAACGCAATCGAATGCCTTGGACAAATCACAAAAGATGCCCAAGGCATCGCATTTATCTTCCCATGCATTATAAATATGTCCTAAAAGTTCAACACCGGCATCAGTAGTTGAACGACCTCTTGTAAAACCGAACTGTTTGCTATGTAATAATTTATGTTTATTAAAAAATCTTTGCATTTGGTCTAAAATTAATTTCTCAAAAATTTAACTAAAGGTAGGTAGTACAGAAATAGGTCTATAATTTGTGGGGTCTGATGTACTACCTGATTTAAACAAAGGTATTATTTTACTATTTTTCATAAGGTCAGGAAACTCCCCATTGTCAATACAACTATTAAAGATAAGAGCTAGAGTAGGTGCCACAATGTCAATAATAGACTTAGCTACTTCTACAGAATTACCCCACAGATCTGCAGTCTTTTTTACATTTAAAGTGTGAAAGGTTTTAATTATATCTCTACAGGTAATATATTCAAAATTAAATTCCGAATCGCAACCATTAACATTGTCCTTAAGCAAAGACTCAGCAACAGAAGGTGATGAGTTTAGTGATTTAGTAGTTGAAACGGGAATATCTGAAAAGAAATTTTCAAATGCCTCGGCGACTTGTGAGTCTGATTTTATTATGTTGTCATTAATAGACAGGCTGTAGTCAGTATTTCGGTTACTAGATCTTCCCGTTTCACTATTAATAATATTCCAAGTCGTTTTAATTACATTACTGCTGTTTTTAATCTTTGAACCCAAATAGCGTGACTTGGCCATATAACAAACTTTTTTAAATAATTTTGAATAATTTCTAACATACAAATTAAATTCATCAGTGTTAATATAAGTCCTTTCATTGTACAATTCATAAAGCCGTGTTCTACTTTTATGAATACCAATGGTAGCCCAATCACTGAACGATGCATTGCTATTAACTGAGATAGTCTTGGGAATAAAGGTGGAATCAAATTGTTTACAGTATACATTAAAAAAATTATCATAAAGTTGATTAGGATCAGCATGATTAGATAAAACTGGTAGTTTATTAATGAGTTTACCTTTAAAAGCCTCCAAGCGACTTGCAGTTTTGGGGTTAACAGTGATATCCTTTTTAGCCACTTTTTTGTTTAGGTTTTGAATAGTTATCCTTTGCCCGCAATGATCAGAATCTAGTAAAGTTATAATTTCTTTGTGGCTTGGTATAATGTCTGTATAAATATTATCTAGGCATGTGGCACTAGTAGGGGTTATTCTTGTTGGCTCCAAAAATAGGTTTAGAAGATTGTAGGACTGAAACAGACTTAAAATTTTACTACAAGAACCTGAGTTTTCTAATAAATTGACATTAAAATCACCACAAATGATAACGGACTTGTTTGAGTTACAAATCCTGTGTAACACTTCATCCATTACTTTTTCAAAGCAGTCATACAATCCTGAAGGGGGTCTATACACGCTTAATACAATAGAGTGCTCCAATTCTATACAGGCAATTTCAACTGTACGCTCAACAGATAGGCTCACAATATCTTTACGATCTTTAAATTTGAGCTGGTTACTTACTAAAATTAATGAGCCACCGTGTATAGCATTTATTCTGCTAAACGAACTACCAACCTGGTGATTATTAAAATTGAACAAGAACTGGTGGCTTTTCAGCCAATGTTCTGTTATACAAAGAATGTCAATACTATTAAAATTCATAAATAATTCTACTTCTAAATCTTTGTTCATAAATCCTTGAATATTTTGATGCACTAGGTTGATACTATTTACTGTTCAGAAGGAAGTTAGCGTACCCCACTTTCTGGTTGAAATAGGTCGAATCTGTCCCAAAACCGAATCGGGGCACCCCGACTCCACGTAGTCTTTTGGCTGCTACCCCGAGGGTGTATTTAAAAATCCGGAGGCGCGGAGGGAGTGCAGCCCCCGCCCGCTGTAACAAAGCATATAGCCGAAGCTGCGGAGGTGAGCATGGATGCCTATCCTTTGTTTTTTTTTTTTTTTTTTTTTTTTTTTTTTTTTTTTTTTTTTTTTTTTTTTTTTTTGGCAGGAGTGGGAAATCCTCATGGACACCCAGACTGTCTCACTAGTGGGTCAGTCTGGGTAGTGCCGGACTCTTACCGGCTAAAACCACACTCCTGCCTTTGCTGAGTGTCCCTCTGACATGATCAGAGACCTTTTTAGACAATGAGTTCTGATTCGTCATCCTTTTAATTTTTTATTTATGTGCAGTCCCGTATTAGGAAGTAGGGAGTTCCTGGAAGCATTCTGCGCCTCACTACATCTTATTTTCTCATGTTTTCTGAATGTTGTTGTTGTTATAAAGGTGATTTTAATAGCTAATTATATGTGATTTATTTTTAAGTAACTTATTTTCCTATATTATGTTTTTTGTATTTTTGTGTTTACATGTTTATGTCTACCTATCTTATTCCAATACTATTTTATCTTAAACTTATTTTAATAGCTCACGTATTTCTTAGCTCGTATATAAATATCTTACTTTTCTATATTATTTATGTATTTTTGTGTTTTCATGTTTGAGTCTATGTAGCTAATTTCAAAAATGTTTTTATCTATAACTTAATTTAATATCTAACGTATTTCTTAGTTAATATAATAAGTAAGGTTTTCCTATATTATTTATGTATTTTTATATTTTCATGTTTGAGTCTACCTAATTCCAATAGTAATTTTAACTTAAACTTAATCTACCCTATGTTTATGCTATGGCTATGCTAATATATATACAATATATCATATAGACATAATATTTCTTATACTAATTGATTACATTTATTTCTTGTCATATAAATTATTACTATTAATTTTGTGTTCACTATTTTGTTTTTATTTTCAGTCAATCCTGGCAGACTCACGGCTGGTATTTGGTCTATAATTTTTACTTCAACAAGCTCGTCGGACCACAACGATAAGGTTAGTTTATCCATAATATTTTTTCTAGTGTCTGAATTTATGTAACCGTATGATCTATTTCTTAGAACTATTTTATTGTAGATTTGATGATTTTTAGACGAATTTAATTTGGATTCGGTTTTTAATTGGGCCAATTTCTCATGAAATTGGCTCCAATTTGCTACTTTTGTGTTGTGAAGTTGTGTGGCTTGATTCGTGTTAGTCGTTTTAGGTTTCTGTTTATACATTTTGTAATTAATACCGTTGTGGTTCTTCGAGCTTGGGAATGCTGACTCTACCTCAGCAGTATGCCACCGACAGGCGTGCTAATGCGTCCCATTTGATGCGTACCGGGCACTCACTGTCAAAGGCATTGTGGTCAGTTCTCTCCATTTTGGATGATACGCAATTGTGACACCGTGGCACCTCCTCTGCCATACGTGACGGACAGTCAGCCCGCATGTGGGGTTCGCCGCAGTGGATGCAGAGGTCGGCGGGCTGCGTGCACACTTTCCTGCTGTGGCCGAAGCATAGACAGCGAGTGCACTGCACCAGCGGTGACTGGTCTTGCACTCGCACTCGCTGCAGGTCAATGTGCACGCGACCGGCCATCGTCAGTCTCTGCCACACCGTAGGGGACACCCGCAAGATGACGTGGCACATATGAGGATTCCTAGTCTTGCGACGGTACTTTACCTCCAACCTCAGTTCTTCTGCAGGTATGTCCCCAATTAGGTGGGTGTTTTGCCGCTGTATAGATTGGGCTATCTCCGTGTCTGTGTGGCAAGAGAGGACGTCCTTGATAATGACAAGGGGGTCCTTGTTCTTTACTTCTTCTACCACCAGATTGCCCACTTTCCTAATCCTTTCTGTCACCTTCGTCATTTCTTCTCTGGTTTTGAAGCCTACCACTACCTTCTGATCCCTCGCCTTTCGCAGTCGCTCCACCCTAGTCCCCTCATTTCTGGCATCAACCGCCGTCCTGAGCTTCTCAAGAACCTCTTCACCGGTGTCCTGATCATTCACAGATGATACAACCACCGAGTGAAGAGGTTGCTGGATGTTCTGCTTCGGGCCGGCAGCGATCTCAGCGAAAGTTGGACCTTGACCTGCGACATAGCGAGGGGCTTGCTGGAGATGTTCCGACAGAGCTCGGGTATGCTGTTGGCACTCCTGCAATGCCTGTTTGTGGTCTTTGAGGCCCTCTACAAGGCACTTCATAAGCTCTGTCGGTGCATCAGTGGTCGGCCTGGACTCCTGTATGGGTTGCGCTTTATCCCCTTCGTCGGCTGCGTTGTTTTTTGCAGCTTCAGCCTCCTTCACCAGCTGGTATAGTCTCTCAACCGCTTTAGTAATCTCGTCTTTTATTTCCTTTTTCAGGTTTCTGGAGCTCAGCAGTTGAATTTTTGCCTTCTGGAGACACGCCTTTGCCTCCGTGGTTCTGTTTAAGTACCTCACGGGTGGCGCGTCTCGTGGTGAGCTCTCTTCAGTCCCTTCAGGCTGTTTTGGTCCATACAGCGTACTCTGGTGGAAGAGTGTTGCCTTGGACTTAAGTTTCGGGGGGCTAGACAGTGGGGCCTTCTTCGGAGGCGTTGGTGTTTTAAAAGGCTGACTAGATTCTGGTCTGTCAGCTTCCGTCTCCCCAGTACTACGCCTTTCCGAAGTGTTGGCCTGTACTGGTCGTGGTCTGCCAGTGTCGCAACTCTCCTCCGGGACCTTTGCTTTTCCAACTGGTGTCCTAAAGCCGAACATTTTTAGACAGCTCTAAGGTTCGGGACTGCACAACAAACCTGCTGTCAGAGGACACTAAGAATGTCTATACTGAATCCCTGTAAAGGGGGGATCAGCAAGAAAGAAAATCAAATAAACACAAGTCCAATATCAAGGACTCAGTCGGGTCAACTAAAGATAAAATAAAAATACAAAGAAAGTCAATTAATATGCCTTCAGGACGCGCATATGTGTCATAAGACCGTCGATTCCCTTATTTATAACTACTATAATATGTAAATGTAGGCTGTAAATTTTGAAATAAAAATTCTTAAAGGGAATTTTTGCTGAAAATTTTGCAAAGTCAATAACCGGGAAATGTTTTTCGCGGATTTGTCAATTTTCACTAGTGGGAAAGTTAGAGGGCGCCTGAAAACGATTTATTTTGCTGAAAACAGCTTCGAAATGCGTCACCGGGATGCAAAGTTATTGTGGTTTGGTTAATTTGTACTATCACTTAGGTAGATTTCGTTAAGTAGTGAAAATAGCTAGTACCAAAAATTTTTGAATTTCTATGTGAGCTAGGCGCACGTGCGAGGTGTCAAAAGACGCGTCTCGGCGCGGGCCAGCAATGAATGAGGTTTTCAGAATTTACGCTGAAGAAAAATTTTGAAAAATGCTGAAAAAACGTGTTTTTCGACCAAAATGTATGTAAAAACCCGGAATAACACCACCAAACGTGACTCGAGCTAGCGGAACGCGCGCCGGAGTGCAGGTAAGGCAGGTAAGTAACGATTAAAATTATAAGGAACGTAGGTTAGGCTGTAAATTTTGAAATAAAAATTCTTAAAGGGAATTTTTGCTGAAAATTTTGCAAAGTCAATAACCGGGAAATGTTTTTCGCGGATTTGTCAATTTTCACTAGTGGGAAAGTTAGAGGGCGCCTGAAAACGATTTATTTTGCTGAAAACAGCTTCGAAATGCGTCACCGGGATGCAAAGTTATTGTGGTTTGGTTAATTTGTACTATCCTATAGGTGGATTTCGTTAATTAGTGAAAATATCTAGTACCAAAAGTTTTTGAATTTGTATGTGAGCTAGGCGCACGTGCGAGGTGTCAAAAGACGCGTCTCGGCGCGGGCCAGCGATGTATGAGGTTTTCAGAAATTACGCTGAAGAAAAATTTTGAAAAATGCTGAAAAAACGTGTTTTTCGACCAAAATGTATGTAAAAACCCGGAATAACACCACCAAACGTGACTCGAGCTAGCGGAACGCGCGCCGGAGTGCAGGTAAGGCAGGTAAGTAACGATTAAAATTATAAGGAACGTAGGTTAGGCTGTAAATTTTGAAATAAAAATTCTTAAAGGGAATTTTTGCTGAAAATTTTGCAAAGTCAATAACCGGGAAATGTTTTTCGCGGATTTGTCAATTTTCACTAGTGGGAAAGTTAGAGGGCGCCTGAAAACGATTTATTTTGCTGAAAACAGCTTCGAAATGCGTCACCGGGATGCAAAGTTATTGTGGTTTGGTTAATTTGTACTATCACTTAGGTAGATTTCGTTAAGTAGTGAAAATAGCTAGTACCAAAAATTTTTGAATTTCTATGTGAGCTAGGCGCACGTGCGAGGTGTCAAAAGACGCGTCTCGGCGCGGGCCAGCGATGAATGAGGTTTTCAGAATTTACGCTGAAGAAAAATTTTGAAAAATGCTGAAAAAACGTGTTTTTCGACCAAAATGTATGTAAAAACCCGGAATAACACCACCAAACGTGACTCGAGCTAGCGGAACGCGCGCCGGAGTGCAGGTAAGGCAGGTAAGTAACGATTAAAATTATAAGGAACGTAGGTTAGGCTGTAAATTTTGAAATAAAAATTCTTAAAGGGAATTTTTGCTGCCTATCCTTTGTTACGTAAGGGCGATGGGGCTGCACTTCCCACAGCGCCGGAGACGTGCAGAAGCAACTTTGTATTGAAAACTAGTGTTTTGAGGTTAGGTTACAATAATTTGTTTTTCTCAAGAATGGTGCGTCCTCGTTTCATGGGAGTGGTACCAGGGGGAACGGGGCTGGTATCACTCCCATGAAACTCCAATAAAGCTATATTGGACATTAATTGGTGTTTGATTCAAATACATTTTGCAGTGCATTATCTGAAGTAAAACTAAAAAAAAAAAAATAAATGCTTGTTTTTAAAATTAGGTGTATTACTATTTTTACAAATTTGCAACAGTTGTTAAATAGATGCTCGTTATGACATATTTTAATGAACATATTTTGGTGCACATTCAGTATATTTGGTGGAACACAGGCAAAATTAGGTAAATGAAATGGGAATAAATTGAAGTACTTTTAAATACCATCCATTAATATTATGCATAATTTTGTTTAGCATAACATTTATTTAGAGATACGATTATTTGGTATGGGTGCATATTTGAACATCAAAAATTAAAAATTTTGTGACAGAAACGAATCGCTGCGAAACCGACTTTACGCAGTCTTGTCTGCCCTACCCCTAGAGTGTAATTTAAACCCGCGTAGGCGCGGTGGTGAGCGTTAAAACCATCTGTGACGATAAGCTCGCGTGGCGCCGCCCAAACCCCGCAGCGCCGGAGCCGTGACAGAAACAATGCTTGCTGCATGTTGCATGCCTGCTTGCATGCTGCATGCCTGCTGCATGCCTGCTTGCATGCTGCATGCATGCTGCATGTTGCATGCCTGCTTGCATGCTACATGCATGCTGCATGCATGCTGCATGTTGCATGCCTGCTTGCATGTTGTATGCCTGTTTGCATGCTACATGCATCCAAGCCGACAATATTTTTGTAATTAGCATTTAGGTTAGGGTAGGTTTTTAATGACTATCGATATAAAATGTATGCCAAAAGACGATTCTGACTGTGAATTTTCTGCGATATGATGGTTCTGCTTTTTAATTATTATGGATATAAACATTATGCCTAAAGATGATTCTGACTAACAAAATTATGAGTTTTGAATGTATGACAACTGAGTGTATGCGAAATGATTTTCTGCGAAATGAAGTTTATGCTATCCGTTGTTATGCAAAACAATATTATGACGTAAAAAGTTCTGCTATAAAAGGTAGACCCGTTTTAAACCTGATACATTTTACCATCTTTTTCGATCGTATTGTTTTAAATTTGAATTCAGAATACCATACGACATGGAGCTACGCCTAACAAGTCGGATATGCGCCTTGTTAAAGGCAATTGATTTTTGAATAAAAAACATGTTTTATCAAATAAAGGTTTAATTTAATAACGCGTGTTGCCTCCATGGGCATCTACCACAGCTCTCATACGATTAGGCATAGAGTTTATCAACCGCTCTATGAAATTTTGAGGGATCATCTCCCATTCCTCTTCTGTGGCAGTTTTCAACTCCTGCATCGTCTGGCCAACTGGCTGACGAGCCCTAACACGTCTTTTTAGCTCGTCCCACATGTGCTCAATGGGGTTCATGTCTGGGCTTCTGGCTGGCCAGTCCATAACTGTGATGTTCACATCCCGAAGATATTCCCTGACGAAGCCGGCCGCATGGGCTCTTGCATTATCATGCATAAAAAGGAAATTTGGGCCCACATAGTCCGCGTATGGTATCACGTGAGGTTCTAAGCACTCACGAATGTACCTTTCAGCATTTAATGTTGGCAGCCGTGGTCCTGTAACAACCTCAAGTTGAGTTTTGTCGCTTGCGGATATACCGCCCCAGACAGTCCATGAGCCACCGCCATAAGCAACCCTCTCTTCAAAGCAGCATTGTGCGAAACGCTCTCCCTTACGTCGGTAGACCTTCTTCCTTCCATCATTGCCATGTAACACAATTTTAGACTCATCAGAAAAGAGTACACGGCTCCAATCTTGCTGTGTCCAATTTAAATGACTGCGTGCGAAATGAAGGCGCACTGTTCGGTGGGCTCGTGTTAGTTTGGGCCCATTAGCTGGCTTGTGTGGTACCATATCGCGTTCTTTTAACCTTCTCCGAACAGTTCGAGCGCTCACAGATACTCCGTGGAAGTCGCGAAGTTGGTTTTGTATCTCAATGGAGGTAAGGTGACGATTTCTCAAGCTGGTCGTCACGATGAATCGATCCTGCCTTTCAGTTGTGACCCGAGATCGTGGCCTTCCTTGGCGACGAACAAAGCCGCCAGTCTCTAGGTACCTCCGATAAACATTTCGGACCGCAGGTCGACTTAAATTAAGTTGAGCACTCACGTTTCTTTGGCTGTGTCCGGCCTGAATAAGTGCCACAGCTTGGGCGGCGACTTCAGGTGAAGTATCCATAGCTTATTGATAGAACCTCACCTTAATGTTAAGAATAAGTAATGTTTGTTGCAAAACCAAAGATATCAATCACTTTTTCAAGAATTAAATCCAAGTAAACCAATAAAACCAAGTTTTCTTAGTATTCGATTGTTTGATATCAACAAACAGGCTCCAAATTGTCTTTTGTTTCTTTAAATTCTGTGTTCGAAATTCAAAAAAAGACTATTGAATGAAATTGTGAATGTGCCAGGTTCAAAACTGCATAAAAACTTTTTGCTCGACCTAATATAAAATTTTAGCTAGGACCAAACGAAACTGAAAATACAAGGTGGGCCAATAGATGTGTCCAGAAGTGTAATATCTCGACATAGCTCGCGGGCAAAGCCGCGAGCAGGGCTAGTACCTCTGTACGTCAAAGATGGCCTTGGCCGCTGATACTATTAATTAGTCATAACGAGACCATTTAAGGCGCCCTCCAATTACAAAGTAATAAAAAATAAATATTGCCTGTTAGTGAAACTCCGATTAGATTCAGTTCACCTGTGCACAGACATGTGGGACAACCTGTCTATTTTCTTATTTGTTTTTCATTATGTTGGTTTTGCAAATTGCGCTTATACACCGGTAAGCACGTTTACTCCATTTATTTTTTAGTAATAGTCCTCGTGACGGAATTTCAACCTTTGCGACCACTCTCAGCGAAGACAAGCCATCGAAGCCGTAGGTTTGGTGTATACAGGGTTACTTTTCAAAGACCATCCAAACAACTTTCACTATGGGACCAATTCTGAAATCACGAAAAAAAAACAGATGTTTCATACATTTTGGTCAAGTAGGTATTGAAGTTTTGTATGAAACAGCTGATTTGTTTTTCGTGATTTCAGAGTTGGTTCCATAGTGAAAGTTGTTTACATTCATGGGTAGAACACCATGTAAAAATTTGGAAGGTCTTTGAAAAGTAACCCTGTATATCAAATATAAGTTTTACTACTTACCTACATACAAAATATGCGGGTAAAACAACCTAAGTGATTAACAGAACGACTCCCTGTTCACAATAGATGGGCGACGAGGTACAGTCGGGCACCGTGCTGCTGCCGGCGTCCAGACGCGGCCGCTACCTCGCCAACATCGCCAGGAGACAGGCAGTCGTAAGTATTCGGTGCCTGATGGTATTTCCATGGAATGATTTCCAAAAATCTTTCTTAGCGCTCACCTTCGTTATAAAAGGAACGCTTGTGCTATAGGGTCATAGCACAGGTATCAAATCGGAAAGAGATCGGCACCGCATCGCCTTTCGCCTCGACGTCAACCTAACGTAAGCACGTAACTAAACCGATGACACTAATGACACGAGTCGACGTATCGGATCAGAAGCTCCGATACGTCGACTCGGCTACGGCTAGGCGACGACGCCGCGCTTACGGCTCGCCGACCGCTGGTTGATGGTGCAGCAGGTAGGCCGGAGGGGTGAGAGGGGCAAGGGTGGACGAGAGATGTAAGCTTCGGTACGGAGAGGCGTAAGCGCGAGGACGACGAGCCGTAACGTGAGCTTGCCCCGAAGCGGGGCAATTACGTTACGATTCCGATTAGTGTGCGTTGCAGTAGGGAATTTCATACAAAGAATACTGAACGGCTCGAGTTGATACGGTGCCGATCTCTTTCCGGTTTGATACGCGTGCTATGGCCTTCATGTTTCTAGGGACGACGGTTTAGGCTGTGCTTTGTCTGTCAATGAGTAAATTCAAGATTTTTATTACGTTGAAGATAATATTGTTGATGATATATAATTATGTCGCATCACCGGGTGGCCGAGATGCGATACATCGGGTCTTCTTCACGATCCGACATAGTTTAGATAGGTGTGGGGCACTGCAGTGGGTACTCGAACGAAAAGATTATTTGAATTTACAGTAACTTCAATAAACTAGCTATTAACAACTGAAACGCACACGTGCGTCGGAAACAAACACGTGCGTTGGTATTGAGCGTTTGCCGAGACTGTCCGAGCTCGACTGTTCACTGTCGACTGTCGCAACACTCGGTCTCTCCACCTGTCCTCGATGCATCCCCTCTACTGACGATCGTGTCCAAGCGGTAGGGCTCGCTTGCGTTTCCGATCACATGATTCTTCGTTTACCGATCAAATTGTTAGATGGCGCTGTTCGCTGTACTGTGTTTCCATCTATCCACGACAATGTCATGTACATACGGTTACACATCAAGCTATACATTTTCAGTATAAGCTGACTTCTCATTGTACGAAAAACCTATTCAATACGAGGTCAACTTAAACTGGAAATGTATAGCTTGATGTGTAGGCGTGTGTTTGACATACCTTGGAGGGTGTGTTTAATTGATCAATGCCATTTAATGGGTGCCCATGCGTCTAATTTTATGGATGCCCAATGCGTCCAATTTAATGGATGTCCATGCGTCCAATTTAATGGATGCCTGTCTACCACGCAGAAACAGTGCGTACTGGAACATGCCACATGTCTTCGAAGTATTGGTTCTCAGACATGCCTGTTTCCTCACATGCCTGTTTCCTCACGGTGTTTTCCTTCACCGTTAATGAACAGTGGTGATGAGTGAAAATACACAAAATGCCTGCCCGGTTTCGAACCCACGATATAAATCGGGCTAGGCCACCACCACTGCTCGCTAAATTTAATGAAAATCACATAAATTTAATTAAATCAATGTTGTTGCTATACCGTTGATTTTTTTTACCGGTTCCAAATGTTTACAGGGTGTTCTACCCATGAATAAAAGCAACTTTCACTATGGGACCAACTCTGAAATCACGAAAAAAAAATCTGCTGTTTCATACATTTTGGTCAAGTCGGATTGAACTTTTGTATAAAACAGCTGATTTTTTATTCGTGATTGTATTCTACATTGCACACATTATTACTACGCATTTTATTATGTATTATTGAGGGGCTTGTGGCTAAGTAATAACAGCCGCATGGTTCGATCGATCAGGTTAAGCTACGCTTGCCGCGGCTGGTCCGTCGATGGGTGACCATCTTTACATTTGGCCGTTGGTCCCGGCTGTCATTCGTGGATCTTTGACAGTCGTTACGGGTCGTCAGAACCCCGAAAGTCTGACAACCAGTCTTACCAAGGGCCCAGCAAGGGGTATCGTATTAACCAATAACTGGCTTGTGAAGGTCACATAGGCAGTCACGCCATGGAAAACACTGGTATTCTGCAGCATCTGGTCGGACTGGAAGCCGACCTCAACATAGTTGGGAAAAGGCTTGGCAGATGATGACCACACATTTTATTATTATGCTTTCATAGTGTTTACCTACTAAAAATTTGATTGATTGGTAAGTTGTTCCTACAACTTACCAATCAATCTAGAGTCTAGTAAGTCCTTTACTAGACTCCATACCTTGTAGACCATACTAGACTCCATAAACCTAACTTGTTGGACTTACTAGACTCCATAATTTGTAGGACTTACTAGGCTCCATAACTTGTAGTACTTACTAGACTCCATAACTTGTAGGACTTACTAGACTTCATAACTTGTAGGACTTACTAGACTCCAAAACTTGTAGGACTTACTAAACTCCATAATTTGTATGACTTACTAGACTCCATAATTAGTACTTACTATGCTCCATAATTTATAGGACTTACTAGGCTCCATAACTTGTAGGACTTACTAGCTCCATAACTTGTAGGACTTACTAGACTCCATAACTTGTAGGACTTACTAGACTCCATAACTTGTAGGACTTACTAGACTCCATAACTTGTAGGACTTACTAGACTCCATAACTTGTAGGACCTACTCACTGACCTGTAATAAACAAGTAAGCTGGACTCAATGACTAAAGAAGTACAGGACGTGCCCTATTGATCTACATAAATTAAACATTATAGAAATATCATACGATTCTAAACAGAAATAAAAATATTATATTTTTGTTTTTCTAACTTATGTGATTCTGCAAGTGTAAAAAGAGAAAACTTTATTTATCCAGTTTTATAAAATTGCAGTACTAAAATGTGACGTCACGTAAGCCCAACCCATCGGCCGGTTCGCCATTTTAGTTTCTAATACTCTGAGTACTTCCACAAAATACAGAGAGTACAGAAGGCAATCACATGTACCTACCTAAGTACTTCACTTTTCATACCGACGCTCTGCGGTCGCGCTATGGTTCAACTCATGGGTGTCAACTTTGCCTTACGCACAAAAAACTATCGTGGTCACTACCACGATACCTAGTTTTTTGTTGTACTCGTATCTAGTTGTTTGATTTTTTGTTGAACTTATTCTACAATATTAAAACAAAACAAAAACATAGTATTACAATACAAAAAGTTTACAGAACAAAAACATATAAAATTTTACATTTGTCAATTTTCACTATGGAAATCCCTAATATATAACTTCGAAACGGAGTACCCTATTTATACAATTTATTTTGCCCTATCCGTTTAAGATCTAAACCTATCAAATAACACTAAAAACAACACAATATCTACACAAACAAAAAATCATGTTTTCAACTTACGTAATAGTAGGTGGCGTGAATTTACCTTACAAAAAAGTTACTTGGTTTAAACTGATTCAAAATAGGAAACTATTATGAAAATCGAGTTTAGATAGCCATTATTTTTTGTTGCTCCATTTTTTCACTTCACAGACGCGTGTCTCAAGCGGATGGCACTCGCGCTCGCACTAGTCCCAACCAGTCCGAGATAAGGTGTCCGTGAGCGGTGTCTATGTGTGCGTTGCTCGAGCGCACTTTGTATGTAGATTGCCTTCTGTACAAAATACAGAGAGTATTTTGTGGTAATTCTGAGTGTACAAGTAGTGTCATTTGGCGTTAACGTGCGACTCATAATAATAGGTAGTGGGCGGAGCCTACGCCATTTTACTTTCTGTTTTGGCACGCGATACGATCTTTTAGGTAATGTCCTTTACTTCTTTAGTCATTGGCTGGACTTCATAGCGTGCGTCCAGACTGGTGGGGCACGGGGATACCGCGGGCGCGGCGCGGGTCTGGTTGTGGGAACACGCGCGGGCCAGGGGAGGCACATTTTGTTAGTTCGTTACAGAAATATACCCACAGACATCGAAATTATTGTCCCTGAATACCTACCCTTATGTAATAGCCATTACTTAAATAATAGACACTTTTGGTGTTCAATTTGGAACAATAGAACCAAGTAAAACAAAAAAATTAACCATTCAACAAACAGCATCCACACAAATTCAATCGAATTCACTGAAATACATATGTCGCATCACCGGGTGGCCGAGATGCGATACATCGGGTCTTCTTCACGATCCGACATAGTTTAGATAGGTGTGGGCACTACAGTGGGTACTCGAACGAAAAGATTATTTGAATTTACAGTAACTTTAATAAACTAGCTATTTACAACAGAAACGCACACGTGCGTCGGAAACAAACACGTGCGTTGGTATTGAGCGTTTGCCGAGACTGTCCGAGCTCGACGACTGTCCACTGTAGACTGTCGCAACACTCGGTCTCTCCACCAGTCCTCGCTGCATCCCCTCTACCGACGATCGTGTCCAAGCGGTAGGGCTCGCTTGCGTTTCCGATCACATGATTCTTCGTTTACCAAACAAATTGTTAGATGGCGCTGTTCACTATACTGTGGCGTCATCTATCCACGACACGGCCATCTCTGACTAGCACCCGTCCTCGGGTGTAGTACCTGCGGACCAAAAATACTCACAGAGTAAACAAGCTCGGCTATCCTGCCAATACCTAATAACTAAGGTAACTCGGCCTATCCTGCCAATACCTAATTACTAAGGTAACTGTATCTCATTGTTACTTTAATTTCCTTAATCTTAATTTTATTTACAATGCCTTGTTGTCAAGATTTCACGCCTCATACAACATTATTCATTAGAAAAGGTTCGATCATTAAGTTGAACCAAAGAAAGTCAACATTGTAACAAATCAGTTACTATTTACCAAAATCTGTGCAAAAACACAGTCCAGAATCACACCAATGATTCTTACCAGATCAGTTAACACATTTTCTACTGCACTTAAGGTGCGGTTGAGACTAGTCACGACATGTGCTTCCTACACATGAGGTGCTCTGTGCATCAACACAGACTAGAATCGACCCATTGATTCTCAGAAAAAGAATACTAGAACATGAAGCGGTCTGTGCACCAACACAGACAAGAATCGCACCAACGATTCTCAAAAATCTAACGCAATATGTGCTACAACACATGAAGCGCTCTGTGCACCAACACAGACAGGACTCGACCGATCAACAAGTTGTACCATCACAATTGTTGTGACAAATCAGTTAGAATTTACCGAAATAAAATTCATAGGCAATGTATACTCAGCTCATGAAACTTTTATTGTAAACTGTGCACCAACACAGGTCAGAATCGCACCAACGACTCTTTACATATCTACCGCCACATATGCTACAACACATGAAAGGCTCTGTGCACCAACACAGAAAAGAATCGCACCAACGACTCTTTAGACATCTGCCGCCACATATGCTACAACACATGAGGGGCTCTGTGCACCAACACAGAAAAGAATCGCACCAACGACTCTTTAGACATCTGCCGCCACATGTGCTACAACACATGAGGGGCTCTGTGCACCAACACAGAAAAGAATCGCACCAACGACTCTTTAGACATCTAGCGCAATATGTGCTACAACACATGAAGCGCTCTGTGCACCAACACAGACAGAAATCGCACCAACGATTTCTTATAGACCCATCGCCACATGTTACTCATGAGGTGCGGTCTAAGTTTTGAGTTTGAGTGTACAAGCCATTCTTAATCAGAGGTGGTTTCACTACCACTGTCCTTAACTGATGTAACTTGGTGATCGGGTACCCTCCTCACAAAATCATGAGGGCATTCTTAGGTTCGCTCAGTCAAGCGCCTTTAAAACAATCATTTAAAGCAAACTTAGAGACTAACTTTACTTTAGTCAAATCGAATGTTATCGTAATTGCATTTTTTTTAAGACTCTGATTCACGTGGTCTACTATCTCATATCAGTCAACTCATCATCAGTTGTCACTAAGCTAAGCCAATACACTTTGACGCAACACAATCTTTGATGATAGAGTGACAGAATCGTAATAAAATGGATGTGACTCACCCAGTATTCATCAGTATACTGCTCGGATTGCTGACAAAGTAAACTTGAACCGTATCACTCGCTACTAGCCGCTGCTGCAGGCGCTGGCCCGAAACCGCCTGAGCCCCTAGCCCTACTGGCGATGGCGCCTCCATCATTGTTTCGTGGACACCTCGAAGCAAAATGTCTGGTGTTGCCGCATCGAAAACAGATGCAGTCTGAAACTGCCATCCTGCTTGCACTCGTTCTCGTGTGTTAATCTGTCAACAAACATACCCGCAAAGTATCACATAGCTCGGTCACTCCTGACCAAATATGGTACAGGCAAAAAACACAATGATAATTTGAACAAACTAAAAAAATTGCAGAGTTCAGAGCATTACTCATTATTTGATTCCTAAATCTCAAGATCACAAAGTAAACAATCAACTAAGCCAATAAAACATCCTTAGAGCATCACAAAACACAAAGCAGGAATCTTATTCGTGGCCTGTGGCTTTTCATCAAGCCCAACAAACAGACCAAACCCAATGGTCTCTACAAGACCCGACCTAAGATTCACCACTATCACTCGACTTAATCTCTACTCTCTTTCATCAACCAGACTTTTACTTGGCTTTCCTTAAATTCGTTAGTAATACTCTGATTTTCTGGCATTTTTCGCAACCTCCCATATGAAGACTGATGAGATCATTAAAAGGGACTCGACTCTTTAAAATCTGTTTTATCAATTTGCAATAAGCATTCAAATTAGAAATCAAAAATTAGGTAATCTAAGAATTTGAACTATCTAGTTTCGAGATTACCGAGACCAAGTACAACGATTCCACACTACGTTAGTCAAAGAAAACAAAACCTCAGGTATCCCATTCACGGTCCCACATATTTGTCACATACGCACTTCCCGTAGTAATGCAGAGTCATCCTTGACTCTACGGTCTTGGCTTCAACGCTAGACCCGACCATACTACCCAGAGCTACCGCGTATACCACGTACTCACGACACTCTGGTACGGTCTCCGACCCAATGAACCGAGAACCTGAGTACACAAACTAAAGTGACGCCAACTCATCATCCATTTCGTCTACAATCTCAATTGGTACTTGGCGCTCGGGCATCTTCCGAACACGGTCATAGAGCGTATCTGTAAGTACGCACCTAAGTCAACCTACTGACCAAAAAAACACCAACCAGAGCCATGTACCATCGTTATCCACGTTACAACAACAATCTTTTTCACTAAGAGCCTTAGGAAAACCACACACGAGTAAACCACTCTAACGCCACGGCTCTCCGGCCGACTAGCAATCGCATTGCTCTCACACATCCAGCGCATGGATCCGTGTGCATCACCCTGTGACTACACACTTTTTACTACGGCCGATAGAGAACCCCTACTCGTGTGGTTCCCACTACTTAGGCTTGCTCATCACCACTGTGATCACCATCTACTCCGATTGGTACATGACCTACTGGCATCATTCGTAATCTATAGTGAGCGTCTTTAAAAATTGCATTTTAAACTAGACTGGGCTTTACTTCTCAATGTAACTATTTTTTGCTGTTGTTTACAAGGAAAACACTCAGTACCCGAGTCATAACAAAATGAAAACGACTCACCAGATTCGGTAGACAATAGATCTGTAGCTGGCTTAATGGTACAGACATTCACTCGCTGTCACTGCCTCCTTGGCAGAAATCGCGAAGCTTCTTGCACGGAAAACACCGTCCTTGATCAGCGATTATTCATACAGGAGATCCACAGAGTGCAGCGTTCTCCGACACTACCATTCTGCTTGTACACGTCCGTGTGTGTTAACCTGTAACCACAAAAACAAACCAACAGCAGTGCATGTTCCACTTGGCCAATTCTGTTTACCAATTCTGTTTACACATTGTTATCGAAACGCATTACTTAATTTTGTAAAAACGATAGCAATCATCGACAACAAAAGATTCCTCTAAGCCTTAGTAATAACAGGGACAGGTCACGAACTATATCAATTTAGATCACATACAACGCTCATGGCCCTGCTGCCGCAGCAGCTAGTGACACTCATGCCACCCATATCGTCATCACCTCAAGTGATACGATCAACATACTTCACTTTACATAGAGTCCACAACTCCCAGGTCACTACAAGACCAATACAACAATAGTCTCCATTGAGACCCTGGTCCCCGCTGCACCACCAGCTGCCCATCGCTCCCTGAACAACTCACAAGTGAGTTGCAGTTACGACTACAGACAAGTGCGTACAGTGCGACTTAACAGTCTTCTACGTTTAACTCGTTAGGAACACTACTTAGAGGCATCTTTCGTATGCGACCGTGAGCATACTTGTAAGTACGGTTAGAATTTAAATCTTTTAACGTATGGGGTCACCATCCAAAACATCAACTAACTTAAGCGGACCTCTGAACTTCCGATCTAATTCTGATGATCTGAACTTAGTATCTGATTTTGCTACTCATTTTCTACTAACACTCAATCGCCAATGTTGTTATAGCTGCCTTTGTTCTATCATAATATTACTTTGCAAGTAAATGTCAGGTAAAAATGTAATAGAATCTCAATTTGTTGCTCACTAATCGCAACGATACATATGATTTGGTCTGTGCTGAATACACGCGTTTGACCAATACCCGTCAACACAACAACGGTATTAACTCGATTGCCACTTAATTTGGCTGCACAACTCGCTTTTACTAACGAGCATTCAGCACCAGAATGGTAAACAAAACAATACAGCTCACCTTTATTTTGTAACGTGTCTGAGGGCAGATAAACGTCATCCACTCGCCCTTCACTACTTCCAGCACGTTGTCTACCATCAGCTTGGCTGCCACTGCTCGTGTTTCTCACTTGCAGCACACGAAGGGTTTCACTGACGGCTGCGAGGCTGCTTGGCTCGATTCTCAAAGTCACTCCATGTCCTTATCCAGGTGAAATCCAGTCAAAGAAATATCGCACCGTGACGTCAACGCTCAATTCTCCATAATTTTTCAGCTCGAGTGTATCCCAGTTCTGATGTCGCATCACCGGGTGGCCGAGATGCGATACATCGGGTCTTCTTCACGATCCGACATAGTTTAGATAGGTGTGGGCACTACAGTGGGTACTCGAACGAAAAGATTATTTGAATTTACAGTAACTTTAATAAACTAGCTATTTACAACAGAAACGCACACGTGCGTCGGAAACAAACACGTGCGTTGGTATTGAGCGTTTGCCGAGACTGTCCGAGCTCGACGACTGTCCACTGTAGACTGTCGCAACACTCGGTCTCTCCACCAGTCCTCGCTGCATCCCCTCTACCGACGATCGTGTCCAAGCGGTAGGGCTCGCTTGCGTTTCCGATCACATGATTCTTCGTTTACCAAACAAATTGTTAGATGGCGCTGTTCACTATACTGTGGCGTCATCTATCCACGACACATATTTAAAATAGGATAATATTTACATAACTATGCTAATATTTAAAATAATAATAATATGTACGTACATCTATAAAAAAAAAAAAAAAAAATAATCATAGGGCATCAAAAATTTCGTGCGCATCGCTGTCAACAGGAACAGTGCCCAAAAGGCTGGCAGCATTGCCACGTTGTATGGTGAAATTGAATGCATAATTGAATGCCAAAAGTGAACCGAACATTACCTTACCATGTAGTCATTACTAGCGGAAAGGAGATTGATTCCATTTTCATTATTGCGTATTTGGATAGCGTGCATAGTAATGGGAAAAAAACACAAAATAAAGTGAAAGTCAAATTATTTATTTCAAATAGGTACGTTAACCCTTCGCATGTCGCGTGTACAGGGTATGTACCGATAACAATAGAATTTCTATTGTGTCTGCTAATTGGACACGCGACGGGAGGCACTTTTGAACGACAAAAAAATAGAATTGATTCTAGTCGGCCCTTGCAAAAGGTAGTTAGTCATCGTATGGAGAAGAGCGTAGGTACGTGTAGCGTCTTTAACACACACACTATCAATCATCTATAACAACTATCTACGTAGCATAATTATATCCTGAAGAATATCATACAGGAAAAGTTTTTAACCAGTGCGCAAATTTTGACATAATAAACTTGAATATATTTTAATAAACACGTATTTTTTGTTTTGATATGTTTCAATAGTAAAAAATTAAGTTAACGCTTACGAGACTTGTTTACTCAGAATTTTATTTTATGGACGTCGCTTGCCAGTCCGTCGACCGGTCGCCCGATTCACGCCGCGCGTCGACCGGTCGCCTGACGCGCCAGCTGCTATCAGAAGTACTCACGCGCGCGCGGACGGCGGATTATTGACCCCAGTTTAGCGCTACAATTTTTTAAGTTTAGACTGTGTAAAGTTATTTGTAAACGTAATTTTTCGTAAATTCCAATTTATCCTTCATACTTTCATGGGCTTAGGACCATCAAAATGCAAAAAATAAATCATAATAAGTAAGAAAGTAATACGTTTTAGTCCATTCAAAATAAAACATTTAGGTATGATAGGTACTTACACATGATACAATTTGCGTCAATGTCTAATCAAAGAGAACCTAAGACACTAAGATTGTTTATAATTTCTTCTTACCTCTACATTTTATTAATCACAATAATTTTAGGTTTTGTTCGAAGTGACCTCCTTTTTCAAGGCATAAACGTGCACGTTTAAATAAGTAAGCATTTAGTTTGTTTAGGACACTAACACCACTTTTTACTTCATTGAAAGCGTTAATTATTTTTTCTTTCAAGTCATCTAGGCTCTGAGCCTCTTCTACATACACACGGCATTTCACTTGTTTCCATACACCTTGGTTTGCTGCTAAAATTGTCCTCTCATTAGGGACCGTGGGATTGAGGATCCTTTGGGCTCGCATACGAGGTACGCTCTCCCTTTCGTATCTTCTTCGTGCTGCTCGTAAATTTTCATTGCTTAACAAATTCACTCGCACCATTTCATAATACTCGCGGTGAGTAAAATGAGACATTGTCACTACGCTAGTCTAGTACGCGACTACGCGGCACGCGCGCAGGTACGGCGAAGGGACATCCGACCTCCGCTTCCGCAAGTGACGTACTGCATGTGCATGCGTTTTGTTTATCAAACGCCGGCGCCGCGCCGCATGCCCCCGCACCCCCGTCTCGTGCGCTGGGCGTCCAGCGGCCGGCGGGCGGCCTTCGTGTTTTCATTCATGCTCATTCATAGTATTACTATTAAATTATATCCATGTCTTGCTTATTTCAAATTGGGACAAAGTGGAAAAATGAAAAAAAAAAAGTCATAAACTAAAAATGGAAATGTGTTCTATTGCTTACACTAAGCCACCAAAAAAAATTTGCGCACTGGTTAAAAACTTTTCCTGTATAGGTACTTATTTTTCTGATTTTGGTTACTGTAGTCGAGATCTTAGACTTTTATTGTTTTTAAAACTTGCGTTTTTTGCGTTTAGGTCCTGTAAGACCCCTAGGTAGGTAACCTTTGTGTATTGTGTTAACAAAGCTTTGCATAATATTTCAGGACGGCACGGGTTTCAAGTTCAACAAGAACGCTGATCGGGTAAGCATTCAACTATCATACAAAAAAAACCACCTGTACTGTTCTGTACCACCTAACTCAAACTCAAAGCATTTATTTCAATTAAACCATTTACAGGCACTTTTGAACTGTCAAAAGTCGGTCAATCAGAAAATATGAAGCTAGTTGCCCATTCCAAAGCGTAGGTACCTACCTATGGATAAGAACTGACAAGAAATTCCATTGGCACTCTTTTAAATTATATTTTTACAAAAATATTAGTTACAAATCATTAATGTTGGATTTATAATTAATTATATGATTTATATGGTGAGAAAGATGTAAAAAAGACATACGCGTTAAGAGCGCCCAGAGTATAGCAAATAGAAACAAAACAACAATCCAAAAATAAAATAATTAAAAATATGCCGAGGCAGCTAAGTGATGACCAGCCCCAACTGACGGGGC